>CBVK0100286391.1:0-22837 GCA_900067695.1 Picea abies
GTATCAAAGTACCTCTCCTCTTCCTTATTTTTTTTTTTTCTAATTGGAAGTATATCTGGATGAAATTTAATTTTAATTTTTATAATTAATATATTCACTAAATTTTAATTACCAATTAAATTTAGTATATTACATTTCACTTTTTTTTAATATTGTTCATTTATGTTTGAAATTTTTAAATAAAAAGTCAGTGCTATTATTCTTTAAAGTGTTAATACATTAATAATGTAATGTATTAATTAATTAAGACATTAATACTTTATTAATTAATACATAGATATTAATACACCAATAAAGTAATATCTTAATAAATATATTATTAAAGTAGTACTATTTATTGAACATGACTATCGTTGAAAATGATCATGATTTCTTATGGTCCAATTACATTAATACATTAATGTATATTGTAATGTATTAATTTAATTAATTAATATATCAATACATTTTTAATAAATACATTAATAAACTATTGATACAATAAAAAATTAATAAAGTCTTAATACAATGATAAAGTAACAAATTAATAAAGTAGTTACACATTGAACTTAATGACATTAGTAATACACTATTAAAGTAATAATACATTAATAAAACCATTATTAAAAGTAATAATACAAAAATAAAAACATTATTAAAGTATTAATACCTTAATAATTACATTATTAAAGTAGTGATACATTAATAATACATTATTAAAGTATCAATACATTAATTCATTAATTGACAATGACCATGGTTGACTATGCTTGACTATACAAAGGTGGCATGGTTGAAGTTGATGTTATCCATTCTGATTATAACCTCTCAGGGTATTATACTACAGTACTCCTCCTTTTGTTCCTTATTCCACTTGGACTCTATATGCATCTGTATTGCACTCTCTCATGAGATCAAGTGCACGATAATCCTTCTCATCGTGTCCCACAAACTTACAAAAATTATAGTATAGGTTTCTAGTAGTACATTGATACTTCTGCATTAACGGACAAGTAATAGGGTGACGACCCATCATCTTACATATTTCACTCCATTCCCATCCTCTTGCGGCCAAGGGATTCAAAGCTCCTCTATCCAAATACTGTTGAAACGATGGACACTCGTTCTTGTGATGACCTTTTGTCCTGCATGTAACACACCATGCTTCTTCGTGCTTTTCCTTCCCTTTCGAAAGCTCCTATAACTGAATAATTTGGTGTTGCTAACCGCGACTGAACTTGAGACATCCCTACGCCATTCTCTCCTACAGGGGATGCTTCCAATTTCATAGCAATTTCTAGGGATTATGATTGCGTCGTAATCTTCTATTGCATCAAAGGGCATCATATATGCAGTAAAAATCCTCCAATAAACCACTCCCTATGTTGCTCATATGGAATATGGGATTTCAATCAATTCATCAGTATCTTGAATCTCTTCTCAAAATCCCATACTGATTCATTCGTCGGTTGCTTGATCTCTTTCAGTTCTATAATGCACTGCGACCCAAACTTCGACTTTTGTAACTCTTTCAATAAGGCTTTCCTAATATCCACCAATGTCCTAGCTTATCCCGTATGTGCAATGGAATGATACTTCATAAACCAAACTAACACACTCTTTTTAAACACATCATAGCCGATAGAAACACATTGCCACTAGTCATTGCCAGTTCTCATTGCCAATACATAGCCGGGAGTATTTGTTGATCATAGCTAGGAGGTGTTGGAAGCTCTAGTCATGGAAGATGTAGACAATCAGTGCCAGAAGCTCTTGTCAGTCAGTGCTACAAAGTCATTGCTAGAAAGAAGCTCTAGTCAGTGCTCTAGCCTTGGTCATCGCCACCAGTCTCATAGCAGCTGCCATAAAGGTCTCATAGCAGCTGCCATAAAGTTCATCGCTAGAGTGTCATAGCCATTAGTAAGCATTTGAAGCCGGTAATAGCTTACCTTGGATACTCGACTTGGATACCCAGATACTCTACTCGGAATACTCTCACTCAGATACCTCATTGTTGGGCTTGAGACAGGGATGGGCTTGAGACACTCTTTGATAGGAGGAAGTCACATAAGGAAACCACATAACTCTGGACATATGCATGGTATGATGGTACGGTATAGCACATGGTACGGGAACGAATGGATATCCTACCTAGGCTGGATTGCACGGTTGGGTTGGGTTTCTCGGCTAATTAATTGGAGCTTGGATACTCAGTTGCTTGGCTATTCGAATGGGATACTATGACGCTTGGCTTGGATACTTGGATACTCAACTTGTCTCGGTTACTCGGACTACGCTACTTGACTGTGCTAATCCAATGGGCTAATACAATGTGGCTGTTGCGCTATTCAACCACACTAATCGAATGGGCTACCGGGATGGGCTTAATACTCATTCTCTAGAAGCTCCGGTCGATGCATGAAGAAACTCTAGTCGGTGCCAAGTAGTCAGTGCTACAAGGTGAGTGCTCTAAAAACCCTATACTCAGTTACTGGTTGTTAGTGCCCAGGAAGGAGTTCTACATGACCACCAGTTGCGATACCCCATGACCTGTTGGACGTGCTCAGTTGCAGTAGTGTTCTTCATGACCAGTTGCGATACCCCGTGCCCAGGAGGTTGTACGTGTGTGATCAGTTCTATGTGACCGGGAAGAAGTTGTACGTGCCCACCATTTCTCCATCCACCGTGTCCAGGAGGTTGTTGCCACAGGGAGGGGACTAATCCATGGGGCTACTCAATGGGAATACTCAATGATCCTACTCAAAGGGAGGGGTCTACTCAATGGGGACTAATCACAGGGGTTACTCACAGGGACTAATCCAATGGGAAGGGGACTAATCAATGGAAATACTCAAAGGGACCTATTCAATGGGAATACTCAATGGGAGGGGACTAATAACACAACTACACATAGAGTACTCAGACAAGACACATAGAGTTACACGATGATGAGGTTAGATTAGGTTTGGTTACACATTGAGGTTACCCAATGAAAGTTAACAATGAGGTTAGGTTACACAATGATGAAACATACGATGAGGTTACACGATACGATGAGGTTAGGTTACACAACGAGGACACATAGTACACATAACGTACACAGATTCATAGGAGGTACGTGACACTCACAACAACCGCTAGTCATCAAGAGTCTTAGTAGTCGATAGTCGTAGTAACCTGTTGGCCATATGACTAGAAGGTCAGCATTAAGTCTACTCACATGGAAGAGCTCTAGTACATGAGGCTTTTTTCGATGCAAGAAGAACTCTGGTCAATGCAACTAGTCAGTGCTTGTCTGTGCAACTTGTTCCAGTCTCATTGCTTGAACCTAAACTCATCGAAACTATACTTCATGCCCAATAGTTCGTACCCAACGGATTGGAAACAGATTGGATTGAGAACCAATTAGTTTGATGATGAGGCTGGCCGGAAGGAGCGGCTAGAGGGGACTGATTAGTCTGTGATGATGAGGCTGGACGGAAAGAATGGACAGAGGAGAGCCCTGGCGTGAAGTAGGTGATCCTTAGAAATTTCCCAAAAGAAAGACATCGCACTGCTTAGTGATTTCTTGCTAGCCGACTACTGGCTCACATCCCCAATACACACACCCTGTTGCCCACACCATACACGAGAGAAGAGAGAAAGCCCCCATGTTATCAACATATCAGAGAGAGAAATGAGATGTATCCCAAGTTACTAACAAATTAGACCGATTGAACCGTGGATGGACTACCTGGTTCGAAGCAGGCAATATTTTTGCTTGGTCCAGAATGAAAAAAAAAACTTATCATTCATGGACCGAAGGCACTCTCCTGAGGTACGAGGGGGAGGGGCGAGGTACGAGCCACTCAACCGTGTGGGAGAGGGTTTCTCCTAATAAAATCTCATCTTTTAGGGGTCCAAGACATCATTCCTATATGGGGCACTTAAAGTATATTTTATTCTTACTGAACATGGCCATTTCTGGAAGTTGACCTAGCAGAGGCAGGATTGCTTTGATTGCTTTTTGGCTTAGTATCCTCGCCGCTTCTTGATTGATTTATTGCGGGCAACAAGGAAAGGGCAGCAGTTGGCTTACTTCCTGGCTTGCCTAGCTGGTTGGTATTTATTAAAGAGCTGGTTGGTTGGAATAATTAATTTTGTAGGTTAGCTTTCATTTAAAATAGAATTATGAAAGGAGGGAATTAAGTAAGCACACTATAAGTTGTTGAGCTTATTTTGGATAATTACGTATCTAATAATAATCATGTCTTGTGAAGTTAATGGCTTAGATAATTTTAGTGGTTGATATGTATTGTTGTGCAAACCCAACACAGTATGGTACGACACACGGTACAACACTACACTCAACGACACTGCACATTGGTTCCTACCTGCATCACATTTAAGGATACAGACACAGAGTTGAATCACACAAGCAGCACCCGACATTGTCGAAGCCAGGAGTACTTGCCGAGAGTAACTAGTAGCCAGGTTTCATTGCCGATACCCAATTGATCGTAGCCAGCAGATCATAGGAGATCAATCATTTCTGGGTTGGGCTGGAGAGATAGATATTTATTTATGAGATTGATGGCCCACCGATAGATACTAGTACCTCTACCTTCGACTCTCTACAAAGAGCTGGAGGAAGGTCCTATAGCTCTACCTATACTCTCCACATCTCTCTACCGATAGCTATCGATACCTCTCTACTCTATTTGAAGGCAAGTACCCTATTTGTGGGTGCAGGACTTGAACCCTGCAAAGTGAAAAAACAGCTCCAACTGTGGCTGCAGGATTCCAACCTTGCAAAGTTGAACGAAACAAAAGCAAGCACCAAGCACCAAGCACCAACAGGTTCAACTGCAGGTGCATGACCTCAACCTTACAAAGTTGAACCAAACAACAACAAGCAACAACCGACGAACCAACGAACAAGCAACAACCAATGAACCAGTGAACAATATATGTATCTTCAATGATGAGTAAATTGCATTCCAAGCATAGAAGACATATGGAACATATGATGGCTATGTGAGTGGCAGTGGACAACAATATTGTCCAAATTCACTGCAACATTGTATGGAAAAATTCGAGGAAAAATGTATTCGTACAAGCCAATTTAAGTAAACATTTAAAGTTGCCAAGCTTTTTTAAGGGCCTCACGCTATGCAAACATTTAAGTTGTCAGGCATGTTTAAGGGCCTCGCGTTGTGTAAACATTTAAGCTGTCAGGCCTATTCAAGTACCTCAAAAAGAATGTCAATGCTCAAAACTTTCGATATGTAAACATTTCAATAAAAATAGAAATAATAAAAACAATAAAAAAAAGTTTCGATGCTCAAAACCTTCTGTATGTAAACATTTCAATACAAATAAAATAATTAAAAAAAACGTTGATGCTCAAAACTTTGGATATCTAAACATTTCAAACATTGGGAATAGATTTATATTCAAAGGACATATTAATATGAAGACAGCCAATTATTCATCGCTATAATCCTTCTAGGCTTTAAGCACGGACTAATAAGTGTATTTCATTTTTCACTTTCTTAACACTCTAAAAATAACAAATTTTAGAATATTTTAGAAATTAATTAATACCTTAATTCTATTTAGTTATAAATTCATTTTTTTTTATACTTGTTATTTAATTATTTAATTATGATAATTATTAATATTTAAAACCATAAAAATATTTTTTTATTTGAATAAATATTTATTTTTTTCAATTAAATTAATATTTATAGATATATACTAAAGCACAAAGCACAAATATGTATACATTTAAATGCTTAATAAACTCAAAGTTAAAATTCTTAATGTTTAAGACCTACAAATATTATTTTTTCAATTAAATTAATATTTGTTAACACAATTTTTTATACATTTTACAAGCTTAGTAAATTCACAATGGAAATGAATTTATGGATTTTAAAAAGTGAATAAAAGACCTTACGAGTTTCCTCATTTTCAATGCATTAATTTATGCAAAACCCAGACTTGTCGTTTTCCATGAATTTAGTGATCTACTGTATATTATCTATTCAAGGTCAAATATTACAGAAGTCTTTCACATTCAGAGGCGACTGAAATACTGTAATCGGTATAATTTCCTCGAGACTTATTCAAAACGTTATAACTTTTGGCTTTATTTCGAATTTTTTTATTAATTTGTTTGGAATTTGGTAAAAAATTGTTGAATTCTAAATTGGAGTTGTTGATCAAAATCTGGTAAAAAATTAAAGGCAAATATTCCAGTTTTTTTTGTCCTTGAATCTATTTATACATTTAAATTAAGGGAATATTATCATTTCACCAAAAAGTTAATTAAAATCTGGTAAAAAATTAAAATGCAAATACTCCAGCGTTTTTTGCGGTGCTTAATCTATTTATAGATTTAAATTAAGGAAATACTATAATTTCACCAAAAAGAATTGTATAAGGATGATGTCACAGAAAAATATAACATTTAAACGATGTCTTTAATCACGAATACAATTCACTCAGCATGAAAAATGAGATGCCGGTGCTTTTTAAGTTTGTTGGATTTGTCAAGAGTGCAAAACTTAATCATAAGGGGTAAAAAAACAGAAAAAGATCTTTGTATTTGAGAAATATGTTCTTTTATTTATGAGTGGCAGAATTTTGACTGTAACATGAGACGAACCGTGCCCTGCTCTGGTAATAATAACAATGGTAAGTAGCCTCTATCACTTTATTGGCTATTTCACATTATTGGTTATTTTGATGATGGAGATCAAGTGCCCCTGGCTAATTATTCTTAAAAGATAAGGTTGCTTCCTGGGTCTACACCAAATTGACTGCAGTAGTTTCTATAATAACTGATGCTGTCATTAACTTGGTGGGTGTTTCCACCGTTGCATTCTATCGCTACCAAATTGACTGCAGTAGTTTTTATAATAACTGATGCTGTCATTAACTTGGTGGGTGTTTCCACCGTTGCATTCTATCGCTTCGTTGATTGCTTGAATGGTTGCCCCGAATCCCTGACCAGACGTAATAGCGGTGTGGCAATAATTGTTCACATTCCAAAACCAGAGCGCAGTCTTCCACGAGGTTAGGTCGTCCTGAGCCACCAATCCAGGGTTATTCAGCAGATCTGCGCCCAATCCAGGGTTATTCAGCAGATCTGCGCCCAGATAAGTTCCAGCTGCACCATAGTTTGCATTTCTGCAAAGTTACTCCAAACAGTTAACGGTCACCAAGCATTCAAATTAAACATTAGATCAGAAAAGAATTCATAATTGTTGGCTTATAAACCTATATACATACCCTGTGAGTTGCAAGGGGCCACGGCCGTAGTATTGCTGTCCGGATGCGCATGGATATTGTGTATTGCTGGAATCGCAGTATTCGCTCTTGGCTATCTCCTCCACGTAGCACAGATCTGTCAATTAGTTAGAGACCATATTTGTCAATGTGTATAAACAACCAATTCTAAACTCAAATGTTCAAACTATAGATTCATAGGTTATGTGAAAATAATATTAGATACATACTCCTTGTCTCGTGAGCAACGTTGGCGAAGAAAGCAACAATTTCTCTTTGTTGTCATCGGAGGTCCCTGTTGTGCCAAAGCTAGAAAATGAATTGGCCGCATTAATGAAGTCAATGTATGTATAGAAGGTCTTTCCTGCGCAGCCATCAGAAGCAGCAGATAAAATTCCATTGAAGAAATCTTGGGTCGCAATATCCCCAACAGCTCCACTGCAGATGGAAAATGAGGGCAAGAGCAAGCCAGAGAATGATAACCCTCACACGGAGATAAGTTGCCATTATTAGCGAGTACTGTCTATCAATACTGTTGCTAACACTGTCACATGCACAGAATTGTGGCGCTCTGCTCCACTGTGATGAGAAGAGGGTGAGACGAGTGCTAGTTTAAATTTGAAAATTTCAATTCTTTCCCGATAGTTTAAATTTTAAATTTCAAATTTCAAATTTTCAACTGCAGCACGATGATGGTGGTTGTTGGAAGTTTATGAGAGTTCTGAGCAGGTCAGTGCGGCCATTAGCTCTATGTACCTTAACTCTCGTGGTTGTTGGAAGTTTATGAGAGTTCTGAGCAGGTCAGTGCGGCCATTAACTCTATGTACCTTAACTCTTGTGGTTGTTGGAAGTTTATGAGAGTTCTGAGCAGGTCAGTGCGGCCATTAGCTCTATGTACCTTAACTCGCCCCAGCAACTCATCCGATGATTTGGTGGCTGTAGCAAAGAAATGTGGGGAGCACACCTGTAGCAAAGAAGGTGAGGGGGAGCACACTGTAGCAAAGAAATGTGGGGAGCACACTGTAGAGATGATCCATTACATTCTTATTTTAGACAGTTGTTAGAAGGTGAGGGGATTGTGGATGTCGAACCTTTAAAGATGCTTCCAACCTAGCGAAATGGTAGAAGAGGACTGGACTACATTGCAAAGAGATTAGATCGGTTTTTTCTTTCAGAGGAATTAGTTATGTCAGGGATCAGATATAGAACTTGGGTTTGTAATTCAAAGATTTCGGACCATATGCATGTGATCTTACATGTGGAAAATGAAATAAGGAAGGTAAGCTATCCTTTTAAATATAACTCGGTGTGGCTTGAGGATCCATAGTTTGTAGACCTAGTAAGCGAAAATTGGAATGGATTATTGGGAAATGAGATCCTAAATACAATGGATGCTTTAGCAAAAAAGCTTAAGATACTTAAGTCTTTAGTGGTTAAATGGGAAAGAAAGAAGAAATTGGTAATTAAGGAAGAGCTGGTAAAGATTGAAATGGAATTGGATACCTTGTACACTAACTATCCTTGGGGGATTTGAGAAGGAGGATGATAAAGTGTTGGTACTTGAGAAGGAAAAAAGAAAATTGGTCATCTTGAGACAGGAGAAGGAGACATGGAGACAAAAGAACAGGTTAAACTGGCTGGCTTTAGGAGATAGGAATACTAAGTTCTTCCATGCTTTTTCCAACTCTAGAAAGTTGAACAATACCATTTGGAACATCACCAAGGAAGATGGAACTGTGATCACTTGCAATCAAGCACTAGAAGAGGAAGCTGTAGGTTTTTTCCAAAATACTTTCAAGGAACATGAGAATCACACTATCACCAATCAGTTAGCAGTTTTAAGACATTATCCTAGAATGTTTTCAGAGGAAGAAGGGAAAAAAATAGTAGAACCTGTTACTTTAGCAGAAATCCTGTCTACTTTAAAAGGTTTTAGTGCCTCAAAAAGTCTTGGGTCGGATGGTTGGACTGTAGAATTTTTTCTAGCTTTTTTTTATCTAGTGGGAAATGAAATTTTGGAGATGGTTGAAGAGTCCAAGAGGAAAGGTAGGGTAAATGGAGCCTTGAATGCTACTTTTCTTACTCTTATTCCTAAGAGTAACAAACTAGAGTCCTTTGGAGGGTATAGACCTATTGCTTTATGTAATCTGGTTTATACGATCATCTCCAAGATTATAGCTTCTAGAATAAAATCCTGCTTGTCTTTTGGAATTTTTAAGGAACAATTTGGGTTTCTTGAGGAAAGACAAATAACTGATTCTATAGGGTTTGAGTTTAGAAGCTACAGATTGGATACTAGGATGTGTGACTTCAACAAATTTTGTTGTGTTGATTAAAGGTAGGCCCACCAGTTTCTTTAAGAGCTCAAGGGGATTAAGGCAAGGGTTCCCTTTATCCCCATTACTTTTTCTACTTGTTGTAGAAGGTTTAAGTAGAGTCATACATGAGCAAGTAAGGGAGAAGAAACTATAAGGAGTATATGTGGCAAGAGGTCTAAGAATCACACATCTGATTTTTTTGGATGACATTATTCTTTTTGGGAATGGGAATTAATCTGAATGGAAAGTTTTTCAGCAAGTTCTAGACTTATTTTTCCAAGTGACAGGGATGTCTTTCAGCCCTCAAAAGTCTACTTTTCTTGAAGCAGGATGGAACGAGGAGGAAATTGCTATGTTGAAGGAGTTTATGCCCTTTGAAGTAAAACTAGTAGATAATGGTTTTAAGTATTTAGTGTGTTTTTTAAAACCAAATTGCTACACTAAGGCTGACTGGACTTGGCTGGAGAAAAAAATTGAAAAAAGAATATCAAATTGGAGCCATAGATGGCTGACATTAGGGGGGAGGTTCACACTTGTTAAATTTGTTCTCGAAAGCATCCCTGTGCATTGGCTATAATTGGCAAAGATCCCAAAGGGTACTTTAAACAATATCAGAAGGAGGATGTTTAGTTTCCTGTGGACTGGTAAAAAATTAAAAGAAGGGATTCATTTGATCAGTTGGAAAAAGATAGCTAAACCAAGAAAGGATGGAGGATGGGGTATTCAAGATATTTATACCTTTGGAAAAGCCTTGGCGGCGAAAAGTCTATGGATATGTCTCATGGTTCTGGGTCTATTGAGCTCAAAGAAGGAAAGAAGGAACAAAGAAGGAAAAAAAAATTGGAATGGAATTTCAAATATATGGAGAGCACTTACTTCTTCATTATCTATCTTAACAGATTAGCTAGTGTGGAAACCTTGGAATGGTAGGGAGTTTAGGATTGGTGCTAATCCTTTAGTTAGGTCAAACTCTTACTACAAGTTGTCAAGGAATATAATCTCTACTTTGAAAGAAAAAGGCATAGTATTTCTTGCTAATGCCGGGACAGTTGATCGGGAGAACACAAATATTACAAGGTGGAAAATGGCCGAGTTTTTGGGGCTGGATGGAGCTCAAAAAGAAGAATGGGATAATTTTATTAAGGGGCTTATAGGTTCAGGATTTGAATTAAACAATGAAAAAGATATTTTGTTATGGTCTTGGGATACAAAAAGAAGACAGGTGAATGCAAAACAAGCTTATGAAGTCCAGATGTTGGAAAAGGGGGAAGAAGAATCAATTTGTTGGTATAATGAACTCTGGATTTGGTAGATCCCTTTAAAAGTTAAAATTTGTATATGGTTAATGCTTAAACAAAGAATTCTTACTTGGGAGAATCTGGTCAAAAGAGGTTTATCAGCGCCTAACAAATGTGTTTTTTGTGGGAAAGAGGAGGAAACTGTGTATCATATTTTTGTGGATTTTAGCTTTACAAAAGATATTTGGTCTTCAATTCTTAAGGACTTAAAACTAACGAATTATTGGGTAGGAGGATATATTGTTGATTGTCTACAAAACTGGACCAGGAAGGAGTTAAAATGGAAAGAAATTCCTTGTTTTGCCTGCTGGGAGGTTTGGAAACACAGGAATCTGGTGATCTTTGAAGATCATCCTCCAAATTTGGTTAGAGTTTGTAGTAGGATTCTACATGACTTAGGTGAATAAAGAGCCCAAAAGATACTAAGAGTTGCAGGGTTGTTAGGCCTCCTTTACTTGATTGTAATCTGGGAGTGGGGTTTTTTGATGGGGCCTCACAACACAGGGGGGCTAAATGTGGTGCAAGAGCTATATTGAAGTGCCCAGTTTTGGGTACTTACAGACTTAAGATGAACTGTGGAAGAGGAACATTCACTAGGGGGGGAATACTAGTCTTATGGTGCATCTTACATTTTGCTTACTATAAAAAGGTAACAAGGTTACAACTAGTAGGTGACTCAAAAGTTATAATTGAATGGTTTAATAATGACAACAATCTATAGGTGGTCTCTCTTCAGCCTTGGATGTAGAAAATTTGAATGTTGAGCGGGAGTTTTCAACAAGTTAAAGCAAAACATATATACATAGATTTCAACAAAGAAGCAGATCAACTATCTAAAGATGCTCTGGTACTAGACGAGAATGGTATATATGTAACATGGAATAATGATGGAGGCACAATTTTTTTTGAAAGACTACAATACAACTAAAAATTTAATGTTGTAAGGGTAATGACTCGACTTTTTTTTTATTTTGTAATGTATTTAGAAGTATCTAAAGTAGAGTCCAACTATATGGCCAGCTGTAAAAGCAGAGTCCAGCTATTTGTAAACATCTGGAGTTTTTGTTATCTGTTCAACTTTCTCATAGCTCTGTAACAAGGATCATATAGCACTCTGAAGACAATTTTGTTTTGTAAAAGATCTATTACATTTACTAATATAAGTCTTTTTTTCTACTGAAAAAAAAAAAGGTTATCTAACTATTACTGAAAAATTCTAAAACTTTCTTAATGAAAATGTAGTTTTTTATAAGACAAGTTCAAGAGACTCTCTAAACTTCTCAATTCTCATGGCTTGATTGAATTTTTTTAGTGATACTCTTCTTAGATTCTTACATAGTATACGTGAATGAAACCTCACATGGTTCTCATTCTCAACTTCACCTAGATCACCTAAGATACATGCATACAATTCATTGTCTATGCACTTCCATCTTCATATTTGGTCTTTTAGATGATTTCAACATATTTTTAGCTAAACAATTGACTTCAATTTTAATAAAGAAATTTTATCTTATAAGTTTTGGTGCTCTATGTATAATATTATTCGATTAATCTCATGTTGATATAATTTAATTTTTTAACTAAGTTTTTTAAAGATTCTCTACTATCTTTATAGGTTATATGTGTTAGAAAAGTATCAAATTGTGATAATGCAAGTGGGTGCAACATTCAATACATATTGAAAAGAGGAAATGAATCCACTTAAGGAGTGTCAAGATTAAAATGTTTTAAGGGACAACATTTAATGAATACTTTATTATTATTTTGTGGGGCATTTTAAAAAACTATAAGCTACATCCTTCACTATATAAATTAGTGTAGTGATCTCATTATATGAGAGGAAGAGGATGTGTACTGTCTTGAGCTAATTGTGATATATTTTCGGAGTGGATATTTCATTTACATCATAAAGGTTTTACCACTATAAACCTTGATGTCATGTTCTTTATGGCTTTGGCTCTTTATATTTATGATCTTGGCACATATTGTTCAAAGTATTTCATGATATTAGAGCTAGAGAGCATTCAACAAGACCCTCAATGTTTGGTTTGCAGTCTACTCAACATTTTACTTCAAATCTACAAGTTCCTTTTTCATATTTGCATTAAATTTCAGATAGCCATCTTCCACATCTACAACTTTCTACTTTAGGATCACAACTTTTGACTTCAAATTTACAATATTCATTAGCCATTTTTTAGATATGTAACTTTTAGTGAACTATTCAACATTTCCAAGTAAGTAGACTTCCATTTCTAACATCCTTCAAGGTTTTTTTGGCCAAATTTGGGGGTCAAAATGTGAAGATAAGTCACACATTTTGGTAAGAAGATTGAATTACACGAACCCTTGATTGAACATAGAGTCGACCCTTGATCAAGGGTTTGGTCAATGCATCACTCAATTGAGGGTTTTCAACTCGCCAAAAAAACCAAGAAATCATTCAAGTTTTAAAAAAATCTCACTTGAGGATTTATAGACCCTCGATTGGGCATCTACAAAACCTTAGTTAAGATTTTAAGCGCAATTGAGGATTTATAAGTAAACCCCATTTGCATATTTTTCAATTAGATGAAACCTCAAAAAGGTCAAAACCTATAACATCTTCCATATTGGGTGGAGGACTTGATACCAATGGATTCATCATTGGATCCTCTTTCCAATTCCATAGGATTTCCCTATTTTCATTTTCAAAACATATTTTTCATTATATTTTTTCTAAAACTTATATTCTATGTAGAAAACCTCCATGAAATGGACAATGATAAGGCCCCATGCCTTGATTAATTCCCTGTGAATTTTATAAGGATGCATGGGATTTTGTCAAGCCATACCTATCATAAGTTTATCATGAAGCTATCAAGACAAGTTCCATAGGCTTAGAGATTAACAAGGGGTTCATCAAGTTCATTCTCAAGGTAGGGGACCCTGAATTTTTCACAAGCTAGAGGCCCTTCACCCTACTCAACACATCCTATAAACTTGTGGACAAAACTCTAGCCTTGTGCATCAAGAATAGTTTTCCCAAAATCATTTGTCCAGAATGAATGTTATTTATTCACTGGTGATATATCCTTGATAATTTCATTGTTGCATGGGAAGGCATGGAGTGGACCTGGTGATTTGGTTTGGAGACTTGGTGTATCCCAATTGAATTTGAGAAAGCCTATGACTGAGTGGAACGGTGTTATGAGCACAAATATACATATAAATAGGTATAAATAGATAATAATTAAATAATAATAATTAATACTCAATAACTAAATATGTTATGAAGAGACACCTTATTGATGAAAGGCCATGTCTCTTATGAAAGGGCACCCCTTTGTGGGTATATAGACAACCCTCTGTTGTGAGAAATCTTACCCCGTGGACAAGCTAAGCTCCCATTTGGACTAGGACTCCTATCTTTGGTCCAAAGACAAAAGTAAACAAGTGGTTACTTCTTTCCCTATAGATCTAACTAAATCAATCAAGAAAGAGAGAGGAAGGGTGTGGCTTACCTTGTTGCGATGTTTGTCCTCGCCGCTCCAATCCTTGAGCTTGATCTCCAAGCTCCTCGATGCAACTGAAACCCTACAAAGAATAGCAAATGAAATCTTCCTCCTACTCTATATGATTATATAAAGCGGATCTATCTATGAAGACTGAAACGACAATAGACAAGCAAATGTAGAACATATGAACTTGAAGGGAATAAGCCAAGTTGATATTAATTGGAAAGAAAAAAAGAGGCACTTACAAAGCATGCTTGATGACACAACACTTCTCCAAGCTCTCCTCGAGTCCTTGTCCAACCCTTGCATGAATTTTGACATCAAAATGTTGATGCTTCCTCCAAAATCAAAGGTTTGATACATGAATTGTTCCCCCCTTCACCTTGGAAACACCTTGAATATATAGGCTTGAGAGACACAACCACCATGAGAAAATGAAGGATATGGTTAAGGATATGGCTCCTTAATGTTGGGATCTGATCCTAAGATGAAGCCATGCATAGGGGTCGAATACAACCAACCTCATCCTAAGAGAGTTGGCCCATAGAATAAGGTGGATGATCCCCCATTTCCATATAATAAGACTAGCGCTCCCCCTAGTGAGAGACATAACACCATGGCGCCCCCCTAACAAGGTTGGAGGAGCATTGACACCCCCACTAGTGAGTAGGGGAGCGCCACTCTTATAAAATGCTAAAAAATGGTTAAAATTTCCAAGGAAAAGGTATGTTTTGACTATCAAATGATGGGGCTTCTTCTTCCAACATGACTTAGGGATTGTGAAAAATGTTTTCATGGTGTCAAGGGGTTGCGACACTAGGTAAGGTGAATACAACACTTGCGACAATGCGTTAGACACTTAACAAGATGCATACGTCACTTTGCGACACTTGTGAGACTTAGGGTGTGAAACTCAATTGTGACATTTTGGTGTGTAACAGATGCCCCCTAAAGTGTGAGGTCAAAAGAGAAATTGATGGACGAAACACTTTAGAAATTATTCAATGAAAGGGTATTGGAGTAGGGAAACCTGGTAGAAGCTGCAAACAATCATCAGTCAGTATACAAATACATTCCATTTATGAGGCAAGCATACCTATGCTTGGAAAACGAGATGCCTCAAAGCATGGTCACTGACCAATACACTGTGGATCCATGAAAATATTGACTAAGGATACGGCCACTAGAGATACAATGTGGATCCATACCTCCATGACATGAATTGATCGTAGCCACGAAAAATATACAGTGGAGCTACAAGATGACAAAACATAGTCACAAATCAATATAATGTGGATCTATGTGACAATATATATATCAATAAGATTGTCAGCATGGTGATTGTACTGAAATCTTTTATATTCTCAAATGATCTCCATCGCAGCGTGGGTAAAGCACATATCAAAGTGAGTGGCCAACCCAAGGTGTTCATCCTAATCCCTATGTGGTATGAATCTAGCCATGTGAATGGATGATTTGATGTCGAACATGGTATAAACCACTTGATTACCGGTCATTGAGGTAAACCATTAACAATTGCGAGGGAAATCAACAATGATGACAGTGACTCCCAAGGTACCCTAGTACATTCCAACGAATATGAATAAATGAGCTAAGGTTGAACACTCATGGAATCATCCGAATAGAGGTCAATGATGTAAACCTACTATCGGAAGTGAGGAGGCCTGCCATTGAGGCATGTAGGTTCCAAGGTACTAATTGGTTTCTAAGCCTAATTCCTAGATAGTGTGTTGAAGTCGACAAGAAAAGACTTATCAAAGGAGGTCCTTGATGTATCCCCCATCATCGACACGAAATTGACACAGGAAAGTGACGTGAGATGGTGGATCGACTGAGTATGGACTAACACAGGAAACACAAATTGATAATACTGCATATGTATGGTTTGAAGTGAAACTTCCCTTGAACATGATGAGGAACGACAAGTGACTTGGTAGCATTTGACTTGATGAGTACCGAGAACATAATGTGACGAAAAATAAGAGCACTCTTCGACTAGAACGAAAAAGTATGATGCTACATAGAATTTGTATGACTCGGAGACAAGAAGATTACCCAACTGTAAGGCGAGACACAAACAGGTGCCATGTTCAAGGGAGACAATAACTGCCATAACAAATTCCAAAAAACTTGACCCACTTCCTTCAATTTTTTCTCCCATCCAGATAGATGAGTACCTCTTTATTTTTTAATGAGATTGAGGAGGATAACAGATGCTCGGTATAGCTCATCGTTTGGATGAGTTCCTCTTCACATGTTTAATGAACCTGAAGAAGTAAGAGTTCTGTTCTATATGGGTCTTGGAGATTGGACTCACATAGGTCTTTCGATGCATAATTTTACGAGCCTAAAGAAGGTAAAATCGGTGGGTTTTCATGTTTAGAGAGTCCAAAAAGAACTTAAAGATGACTCCATGGATGACGTTTTCATCAATTTAGTCTCCCAAGCTCGAAAAAAGTGTAAAACAATACAAGGGAGAACTCTTCTAATCATCCTTGATGAGAGTAGTCATTTTTCATAATTAGTCACAAGAGGCCAAAAAATAGATAAACTACCACTTGAAAGACACCCTTTCAAACCTTTTAACGAGTGTGAAAGGAAGCAAGCTCAATTGACAATCTTTTCTTGTTTAGGGACTCTGAAAAGAGCTTAAAGGAGATTCCAAAGAGTTATTTTTTCATATAAATTTTACGAGTCCGAAAAAGAGATAAAAGTATACTCAATAACCTATTCTGATGTATTAACGAGCACGAGAAAGAACAAAGACTGAGCTTGAAACTTTGCAACATAATGTCCAAAGTTTTCGAATGGGACCCATGGATATTTGGTAGTTTCCCCCCAGCTTGCATGATGGAAGCTAGTGGTTTTTCTCCAGCATGATGTCTAGAGGCTGGAGATATGCCCCTCCAAGCTTTGTTTTATCCATCGACTCTTATCCTAACACCAATTTTTATACCTAATAGACTCCTAGTTACTAATAGGAAAATGTTCACCAAAAGAAAAAAGAGAATCAACAAGTTAATTTATGAGATCTAGTGAAAGACTCGATTCAACATTTACGATATCTGGTGAAAGACTCGACTCAATATTTACGAGATTTAGCAAAAGAATCGACTCAATGGGAGAGGCGGTTGTTTCATTTTTTAACGAGCTTGTCACAAAGAAGAAAACTATTCGCAAGGTAGGTTTCATTTTTACACAAGATTGAAACTAGAAAAACTATTCTTGAGGCCCTTTGTTTCATTTTTTAACGAGATTGACACAAAAATGGGGACTCTGCTTGAAACTTGGTTTCATTTTTGAATGAAATTGGAACCAGAAAAACTATGCACATAACCTCTACTTGATCATGGATTCCAAGAGGACAATGCTCTGGAAGGAATACATGTCAAGGGGAAAACCTCAATCATGGCTTCCAAGATATCTTCACTAGATGGAAAAGCTACACTCTAGAAGGAATACATGTCAAGGGCTGCGATAGGGGTAGGGAGATCAGGGTCTAGTAGACCTATCGAAGAGATCACCATGTCAACTACCATATTTAAATCAAAACAAGGGAAAGATTCCTTCTCATTTGGAGTTGAATGCATGGGACAGGTTGCCACATAATTGACCTGTGGCGGGGCGGCTGTCGCTAGCATATAAGGACCATTTAGTGAAGTTGGATGGTTGGTCGTACTATGAGGGCTAATGAATGAAATCTAGTCTATGGTCACTATGTTTCCATTATGAGGGAAACACTTCACTCGAAAGAGGGTGGACACAAGAGCCTTCATAGCATAAACATAGTCTCACTCGAGGAGAAAATTAAAATCAAAGGGATCGTGGACTACCATCACATCAATATAGACAATTTTCCCTTCTAAAGTAACAAGAAACTAAGGAAAGATCCATAAAGGTTGACTAGCCCTTCTGTTAAAATCCAATAGATTCTAAGTCACCGACGCAAGCCGAGGATAACCTAAAGCTTGCCAAGAAATGGAGGATAAAATACTAACCGATGCACCTTCATTGACAATAGTTTGAGGAACGTCCCTACCACAAACCTAAACAATGATTTGGAAAGGTATATAGAAAGGGAGACGAGGTTCTGATAGTGCACCCCAATCTAAAATAATGGCCTCATTACTTGGAGGGGGTTCTTTTGGGACGGGTGAAGTTCCCCCTTGTCCAGAAGAATCCATAGAAACAATAAATACCTTAGCGACATCCTCACTCTTCCTAGGAGGAGTGGGATCGACCAAGGGTGGTATTGGATCAACCACTTTAACTTCACTCTCTAAGGGGAGAGTGGGATCAATTGAAGGTGAAATCGAATTGATCACTTGATCGACTGGCTCAATTGATGATGGAACCTAGTGGATTACCTGATCAACCAGATTGACCACTGTTGGAGGCAGGCCAAAGTGGAAAATCAAGGAATTTTTGGGGAAAGAAAGCATGCAGGAAGAAAGAGACAGCTGGAAGGAAGAGTATCACGTGCGCATGAAGGGAAGACCTAATGACGATAAGGTTAGGGTTTTGGTAATGCATTGTAAACGACTAAGGAGCCAGAAGCATATAAATAACGATACGTAGGTATCATAGAGGGTTGGATTTTTGTATTGCTCTAATTGTTGTTACTATTGTAGTTATGCATGAGTTGATGCGATATGTGATGGTTTTGCTATATGACCTATCTTTGTATAAGATGTTGAGCTAGAGGAGATGAAGGAGGGTAGATCTTTAGGGTTAGATTGTAGGCTGTGAAGCCTGGTGTGATCTAGTCCATCTCATATAGATCTTACCCGACTGGGAAGAGTTGTAAGCGCACAACGCTATAGATGCGAAAATACCATAATAAAGAGCCAAGAGACAAATCTTTATGGACGTAGCCCAGGAGGGGGTGAACCATGGTAAACTTTGTGTTATGTGATGAATGCTTTCATATCTTTATTGTCTTCAGTAGTTATTATGATGTTTAATGAATGAGTGATTATATTACCTGTTAAGCATTGTTGCAATATTGGGGGAATAAGCTGTGGATTTACTACATAGTCATGAATACCAGTATGTTGCATTTACAAGTTATACTAATGGTTCAATATATAGATATCATATCTCACACTCAATCCTAGGTTGTAAACACATGAGTCTTATAGCCACCCATTAAATCTATCTCAGGTGAGACTGCACAACACATTCTGTGTGCTGTGTTGCCTTCTGGTTTACCAAGAGGGCCGATAGTTTTAGCGGCTTTGTTGGAAACCTGAAAGACATGAACCCTGGGTCAATACAAACTCAGACAGTAAAGAAGTAGATAGGTAAAACCAATAAATGGCTCTGTTTCTGTTGGTAGGAATAAGAGAGGGTTGAGTAGATAAGATAAGTTGAAAACCTATCGGCGACAGATCAAGAAAATATTAGGGCAGAAAGAAATGAGCCATTAGAAGGGAATGTTGAGACCGTGGAATCCCACAAAAGAAGATATCGAAATTTGGTTAAGAACGAAAGAGATAGAGTTTTCACTGAAAGACAATAGAAACCCTAGAATAACACCTCACAAATATCTTGATAAATATGTATTTACTGATCTACATGAAGTCTTTTTTTGTGATTTTCCACATCTATTGTAGGAGTGGATACTAAGGTTGAAGGATAACCCTGCAATGAACCGGATTCGACAGTTATATTGGACCCCAATACAGATTGAGCAGTTAAAGCAGGTGAGCAAAAAATTCATCCGCGCAGTAGATTTTTGGCTGGACAATATTGTGGCAGGGTTTATAATAGAGTTTGCAATCGACACAGCGAATTCGTACAGCGCAGTGGAGCAAGAGTTTCTACGTGGACCGAGAGGAAGGTACATTCAATCCCTATATACTTCTATTAAGATACTGCTATATAATAAATGTGTAATGACAATGGAGTTAGATAGCTAAACTTCCCTGCGTGCATGGGGGAAGGGGGGAAGCACTGACAGACATAGAAGAAATGGAAGGAGGAAAGGAGAAGGGAAAGAAGGAGGAACCCTTGGACCCAATCATGATGGACGCCGACCAGATCAAGAGGTTCATGGCGACAACTGGAAAGATGCGTAGCGAAGTACCCTACCAATACAAGGTGAATACCAAGAAGAGAGTTGTAGCCGCGAGGGAAGGCTTGGTGAGTCATGAGGATGAGGTAGAGGATCTTCGGGACGTGGAGAAGATTGAGGAAATCCTGCACGCAACATATGAGAGGAAGATGAGAGGTCCAAGAATGGAAGAGAAGGCAACAATCCTATCCATATTAATGTGAGTGTGGAACCCATGAACCCTTGTGCGACTAATACACCAAAGAGAACACCACCGTTTAGACAACCAAAGTTCAGAAGCAGTCAGACAACATGTAGTAAATCTACAGAAGGAACAACAACTGGAGGAGCCAGTTCAGGTAGCACTAGTCAGGTATCTACACCGCATGAAGGTAGTGGTTCAACATTCAGAATGGCAGGACACGATCCCACCATCAGGTTACCAGAATTTCGAGAAGCAGTAGAAGACCCTGAGAAGAATTTGTTCATTTGTGCAAATATCTGGGAAGAAAAATAGATCACTGATGAAGATACCAAAATCGCGTTGTTAGCGATTACGCTAAGAGATCACGCACTAGACTGGTACATGAGTCTAGAAACAAACAATGCCTCTGGTACGAAAAGGACAGTGGTAGACATTAAAGTCACTGATAAATGAGTTCCAGAAGCTGAGCTCAGAGGATCAATACATGAATGAGATGATATAAATATGACAGAAACCAGGAGAGTTTGTATGGGAGATTGACTAGATATTCAAGCAACTGAAGGGAAAGTTAAAATATCTCATGACCGATATGTAGCATCGACACTTGTTTGTCAATTCACTTCTCACACACTTAAAATACCCTTTGCGACAATAAAAATTTCAGATGAAGGAAGAGGCTCTGAAGGCAGCCCTGCAACTAGAAGAAAACCAGTATCAACAGATGGACCCAACTATCGAAGAACTGAAGGAGGATCTAAAGAACTTAACGTTTCAACTCAATCAGAATAAAAACAAGGATAAACGAGAAGTCGTTTTGTGTACCACATGTAGGACATAAGGGCACCACAAGAATGAATGTCCAACATTCGTGCAGTATATGGCAACAAGAATGCCAAATCCGTCACCACCAGAAGGATTATTGTGAGAAATTTGCAAGAAACCGGGTCACGATCCTTATCACTGTACGATGATGCAGAAATACCAGACAGTCCCAAAAAGCTCATATTGCACCTTTTGTAAGTCAGTAGGCCATGATGACAAATATTGCAGAACTATGGAGTTGATGTGAGAAAGGAAGTTAGATGCATATAGAGTGCAGGCAGAGATGATGATTGGGCAAGCCACACCACAGTTTAACCAAGTTCCAGCTCCATATAACACTGGGCAACAATAGTATAATATTTCATAGAAACCATATAATAACGCATAGCCGCAGTACAACACGGCACAACCTCAGTACAATACCGTGCAGTACAATCAGGTGCCTCAGTATAACACGCCCAGAGGAGACCGAGCAGGCTATAGAGGGGGAGGAAAAGCTAGAGGAGGTTTCGGATGAGGTAGAGGACCAGTGGTATGTCACAATTGTCAACAACCAGGACATTATACAAGGGAATGTCCACTTCCACCAGCAACTTGTATGTACTTTCGTGCATCAGATCACAACACAAAAGAATGTCCGACACTACTAGTAAAGATCTAGGAAAAGAGGAACCAGAACAACTAGAATGTTCAGTGGATTTCTACCGAAGCAAGGGATGAAGTATGAAACATCAATATATTTACTCGTGTAGGAGCTAAAACAGGAAATGACGCAGTCTGACAGGAACCAACACAGAATCAATGGGTGAAGAAGAACATTGAACCAAGGAAACAGTTCGATGCACAGAACAAGAAGGCAATATTCAAGGAAGCCAGACAAGAATTTCATAAAGAAGACATGGTGTTGACTTCAACTACGTAGCAAAACAAGGAAGCACCGGAGTACGAGATGCCTCCATCATTGGATCATACCAATGACATGCAACCCATGGGACAAGTAAGTACAATCAAAGGCTTTTTGCAATCATGTGTCAAATTATTAAGGGATCCATCATCTGTGAAAATATTGCAAAACATATTAGAAAAATGTAGTATTGAGACGGAGGGAAAACTAGAACCAAGGACAGTCAATCACCTACATACAAGGAGAATAACCAACATGGAGTTTAGACTGAATGCCAACATCGAATATTTCAATATGGGCGATATCATACTGAATCTAAGATCTGAAGTAAATGTATTGCCAAAGAATACATGGCAATGCATGGGAGAGCCCACACCAGGATATTCACCTATTCAATTGGTGAGATCGGAAGAGCGGTTCAGCAGGAATGCCGAGACCGATCTCGTATGCCGTCTTCTGC
>CBVK0100286392.1:0-22837 GCA_900067695.1 Picea abies
TTGTCTCTGGATCGCCAAAATGCACCCTTGTTGGCTCAACCTAGCCCCCACGCGCATTTATGTGGAAAAACCCAGCACCGGGCTCAACCACACAACCAATGCGAATTTTAGGATAGTTATGGGCACGCCTAGCCCCTAACCGCCAAGGCTATGGTCACAAAGGTCACCATGTGACCGCGCGCTCAACCGAAAAGGGCCAAGGTTCAAAGAGCGAATGTACAATGGACAAGTGGCAGCGTGTTATAACTATTCAAACCAAATACAAAACCATGCGCGCGCGCCAACGGTGGTCATGGTACCCACTATATGGTCATATGGATATGGTCATGCGACCGGGGGCTCATATAAAAAGGCTATACGATAAACGGTCGGAGGGCGCACAAATAGTAACATGGTTACATTGTATACACACAGGACCGGGGGCGGGGGATAAGCCCCGGCCCGGTCCGTGCCCCAACATACAATACATATCAACTTAAATATAAATTTTACCATATACATAACAGGGCACATACGGTGGCGTGCCGGTTGGGCAGCCCTTCCCAAGTCTCTTCCCCTGCCCGGAGGTCGCGGGGTCGACTCCGGCCAACAACATAATTTTAAACCAATGCCAGAATGACACATGGCGGCCATTGATTGGGCCACGTGTCGATATCCCATTCACTGCAAACAAGCCACGTCATATGCCAACTGTCCACACAACTGCCTGCCATGTGTCGTACGGCCTACCATGTCAGCATCCGTACGGACTGTACAGTCAGCATCCCTTTTTTTTTTGCCTATTTGGCGTTTTGAACAGAACGCGATATCTCTCTCTCTCGACGTCCATTTGAACCCAAACAAGTTGTGTTGGGATCGTGACAACAAGGCCTACGCTCCCGTTTGATTTGAAGTGATTCCGAGCACTTTGAATTTTGAGCAAAATTTGATCCCCTAGATCAATGTGCGACTCGGATATATAGAAGAAAGAGGAAGTTTGTGAGCTTGATGTTGGGGAAACATCTTATAAACCTCACAGGGATGTTGTGACAGAGAGAAGGTCTCTAAGAAATGGCATAATTCCCTAGTGATATCATGGCTTGGCATAGGGGTGGCTATAGTTCTAAGAGTGAATGCCTCTAAGCCTATGCTTGGGTAGAAAGGTGCACACCCACAGTCAGTTCGTTGGCTACAATCTGAAATAGATAATTATTCTCATACCCTATATATTTGAGCTATAACTGTAAAATGAAGTTGTATATCATGTGAATGTTTCAAGGTTGTGCATGTTTCTTGATGTTTAGACTGTGTTCCATTATCTTTTGCTTGATTGTGTATTTAAGCTAGTAAGGAACTATATGATTTGTACGCGTAAATGCTCAATCCCTATAGTGGCTCAAGCTTAAGCAAATGAACTGTGAGTTCGTCGACCTTGGGCTTAGTTTCTCGTATGTATGTCAACATTCTCAGTTGTTTTGAGTCTCCTAGTAGAAGAAGTCTATTAATCTCAAGAGAAAGAGTGCAAAGTGCATGCCAGCGCCTAAGTATTTCAGAACTGACGAAGCTCGGGAAGGATAGCGAGATTTAAGTCTCAAAAGGGAAGATCATTTCGTTTGGAAGATGAGCAGACGAGATTCATTCGGGAAGATCCAAGGTCTGTCACGAACGTTGGATTTGGAGAAAGAGCGTAGGTGTTAACCCCTCGACTCCTTTAGTCTTCGCGAGTTTGGTGAATTTTGGTATTCTTCGTAAGGGAGATGTATCCCCCGAAGTCCTGGAGCTTGAAGGTAATCTAGGTTGTAGATCTGAGGATGCCCAGGAACTATTCCAACTGTTGGATCTACAATATAGTCAGTCCAGGGTTGACCATTTCGAGAGTTCGGAGGATTTGGGGTGTAGTATCGTAGAGGGGTGTTCAACGTAGAACATCTAACGTCGAACACTGATGTTCAACTTAGAATGTCGAACGTCGACGTTCAATGTAGAACGTCGAACATCGATCACCGAATGGTCGAGGAAATGTGGAGAGATTTTGGGACTTCAGGGAGTATGCGTGCATTAAGGAAAAAGGAGGGGTGACATGGACCCACAATCAACGTGCCATGTGTCACCTTGATTTGGGTGTTTCATGGACCCTATAGGTCCATTAACACATGACACATGTCACCCACTAAGGGGGCCATGTGTCCTCTCTACCTTTTCACGTGTCCTCTCTACAAATTACTTGTTTAGTCCATGTGGCAGGAGATCTCATAGTCCGGAGACTTGTCGCTCCGGAGAAAGTTGGAAGAGAGTCATTAAATTTTGAAAACTCCTGAAATTGTGAATAGCGGAGTCCATCTCAGTCGTCCATCATTAAGGACACGTGTCGCCAGATCTTATAATCCAGAGACTAGACACTCCAGAGGATTTGTGGGTGTGACACTTTCAAAACTCTCGAACGTCAAATCAGCAAAGTGATGTGAGCCATGGATCTAAGGACCCTTCAGGATCCTCCCTGACCGTCAGATATAGACTATGGTCATCTCGGTGTTGATCGACTCCCAGAGCAATGGGGAGTTTGCATAGAAAAACTCTCGAACGTCGAACCTCTGAAGTAATGGGAGTTGTATATCGAGGGGTCTACGAGGACATATATTGACCATGAGATTGGAGGAACGTTAGAAGGCTATGTTAGGAGTCGACGTGTCTCGCTAATGTCACCCAGGGTGACGTGGACCCATGATTAAGGTTCCATGTGTCACTTGGATACGAAATTTTTGTAGACCCTTGGGCCCATTAGAACATGACATGTGTCACCCCCTGACAAGGGAACGTGTCACCCCTGGCCCTCACTGTGTGCCAATCCCTGGTACATGTCTATCTGGCCACGTGAATGGTAAAGTAACGAGACCCTGCAACTCCAAAGGATTTGGAATAGTGTGGTGCAGAAAGGCCCAAATGCCATAGCCACATGGAAAGCCCACAGGACTTTGAAATAAAAGTACTTCGGGAGATTTGGGTCATTAAACTATGTGCACCCAAAAGCGTCGAACATCGAATTTTACCTTAGACACGTGTGTTCCCAAGGATAAGGATCCACCGTCGATTAATGGTGGATGGATCTTCGCCATAGACCTGGGAGCACTGGGAGCTTCGGGATATTAGAGAATTCGGGGTGATATGAATGAGTCAGATCCACATAGGTGTCACATGGTCCATGACTATTAACCCCTGAAGAACTTTGGAAGGGCAGATCTCCCAATCCTGAGCTTGGATTCGAGCATGGAGACAGTTGTTAGAAATTTCATGGCAAGCAGAATTTGATGGAGATAGCGGAACTAAGATTTGAGATGGATCAGGAAAACAAAATTTTGATGTCCCATTCCTTAAAAATATTTTTAAGGGGTTGGGTGTGTTACAGAAACAGGGTCTATTTAGAACATGTAAGTCTCTTCTTTTTATCCTAAATCGCTTATGGGCATGGGGACAAGAGCATACTAAGACTAAAATGAACTTGTGGACACCTATGGATGTGTGGAAGTGTTGTGTGCAAGATGGCACTGTGAACAAAAAAAAGTGGTTATGTTTGCAGCATGTGGACGTTGTGGGGTCCTTTACTTTTTAACCCAACCATGAATTTTGTACAATTCTTGCGAAATTAGAAAATTGATACCTAGCTTGTAAGAGATATGGACATGTGTGGTCCTTACAAATCCTTTAAACTTCCTAAGTGTTTGCTTGCGAAAAAGAGTCAAATTATCCTAGATTATGTGATGAGGTGGACATTTGGGGTCCTTACAATAGTTTAGTTCCTATCTTGTAAAGTAAACAATGAGGTGCCAAGATGACTTTGGCCTCACCTAATTACTAGTGTGATTTGAAAAAAAGAAGCATGGAAAACCAAAGGCAAGATGTGCACTTAAATGGGGTGCTTACTTAGTACTCTAATTTATGTCCTATGTTTGTTTGATGCAAGGGAGATGGAAAAAATGATTTATACAGCACATTATAGTTCACTAAGATCACTCGAGGGAGTGCGAGGTGAATGTCATACTAGGATGTGAGTAAGAGGTTTCCTAGTCCCAAAGAAAAACTAAACAGAAACTGATTGTTGAAATGACTCCAACTAAGAATTCAAATGCTTAACTAGCCATCCATATGGTACGATAATCGAAATGATGGTTCGCTTTATCCTCCCTAATTAAACTATATGATATAATTACCTTTGCAATAATGAACTTGAAAGAAGAGGTCACAATCCTACAAAGTGAAAAAAATTTAAAGACTAAACCCCAACAAGGAAAGGGGGATGAGGACGACCCTTAACCTAGGAGAAAAGTAGATCAGTGCAGATTTTATAAAAAACATGTGTGTTGATTAGTGCTAATAGCATAGAACCATAATGGAATTATGGTGCTAACGGCACACCTCAATGCAATTGTTTTTGTGAAAGTCGTGTGGAGCCTGCAAAATTATGTAAAAAGAAAATTGGGTGATTTTCGGAGCATTGAGGGCCTAAACACCCAAATCGAATGTTCAGGAAGACTGATCTAATGGCCTGGAAAACCAAATAGGTGACAAAGAGGGCTCTTATATACTACAATGGGAGAATTTTACTTTAGAACCGTATTGGAGTCGCCAACTATTTTGGGCTGAATTGATCACAGGTGTAAGAAAAATGCAGTTGCAAATGTCACTGTAGGTAATAGATAACACCACGGGCTACTGGTTAAGTGTGCATGCAATGTAAACAAGTGAAAAACAAGAATAATCACACGTAAACAGATGCATTAATTCCAAGATGTAAGGACTTATTGAAAAAATATAAAATGGTTACCAATTGACAGAATCTTCAAATTGATAACATCGTGGATGTGCAGAGAACACATGTAGTCTCCCCTTATCCTCATTGGGAGGGTTCTTTTCATTCCCAGCAACAACCTCTCCTCTCTCTCTGATATAAATGGTGGCATGAAACGGCACACTGAGCTCTTGGATGGAAAGAAGTTGAGTATACTAGGCAGCTCAAGCTATGAAATAGTGAATGAAATTGAGGGCAATTGAGGATGCTTAGGATATCAATTTACAAGCATAACTTTAAATTGTAGTTTATCTGTTTGAATGTGTACCCCAAGCTTGTTTAAATAGGTTCTCATCGGGATTTAATATAACTTTTTTGGAGTGTGAATTGGAGTCCTCGAGGCAATGGAGTGGCTCTTAACTTAGATTTTATTGAACTAAGGAGTCATCTCTACAACTAGTGTGACATGCATACAAGCAGCGCCATGAATGTGCCCGATCCGATCGAGGAATAGCACCTTCACGCTGATAATTTGAATATTTATTTAGTAAACCACATTGATTTTCATTATTAGCATGATTATTTTCTTGTAAGGTTGTTTTGAGTGCACTGATGTCGCCAATTGTTTTCGTGTGGAGTCACAGAATCTTTCTTTCCTTAATTTCTTGATTTTATTGCGTGATATTTATCAACACTTCTGAGTATGCATTTTTGGTGTATTGAACTAATGACTTCTCTAGTGATCACCTTTATCGCTTGGTGAGCATTTTCCAGGTGATAACAGTCACAATGCAACAATGGGTCTCGATGTTACTTGTTAATGCACCCATATTTATTTGAAAATCAGAAATAAGACGTCACCAACTTATGCGTCATCACTCTTGGAGAGATAAGTCTCTATCACAACCTCTACAAATAGATTTACAATTTTCAAACCTTGCATTGATGGATTTCATCATCAAACCACTCTCATTAGAGAATCCAAGTCTATCTAGCTCTTATTAGTCCCTGTTGTAGGCGTAGAGGGACTATAGTGATCGATAAATCGTTGACTTCATATTAGTCTATCCTTTGACCACAAATATTTCCATATTATCTATTGTTGGAACAAGGGAACTGAAAACATCGATTTTTATATTAAAAAAAAAGTACCATATTTGTCATGATCTGATTGGACAAGGGATTGGAGGTCTTATTGTCGGATTCGATATTCCCAGTGTTATATATGTTGGCATATCCAAAGTATTTGATCATATATGGTCTTTTTGAATCATATATTTTCATATGCATTCCTTGAAGGTGGGTTAATGCTAGCATTAATTCGAATGTTTCGTTTAGCATTTTATGCTAGGTAAATTTATGGAAATGTTTGATATGGTGACATATCCAAAGTTTGGCTTTCCAATACATTCTCTGGTGTTCGAACTATTGGCACAAAAAATATAATTATTTTTTTGGGATACGTCAAAGACCTACCACTTTGAATTTTTTTCTTAAATGTTTACAATGCATTTCTGAAATACTTAAATGTTTACCTAACAGGCTTGGTAGTGTTGAATGTTTACTTAACAAGCTTGTTAGAAGACATTTTCTTCCATTTTTAAAATTTATATGCTCCAACGGCATTGTTGGTTCACTGGTCCATGCTTGTTTTCTGCATGCCAATGATTTCTTATTTGCATGTTGTTGTTGTTGTTGCTGCTGTTGTTGTTGCTTGCCTGTTTTTGTTGTTGCAGTTTGTACATTTGAGTTTCTGTAATCACGATTGGAACAACATCATTCCTGGGGGAGTGGTTGTTTCTTGCTTCTTTCTTCGTTGTATGTTGTTTATTGTTTCTTGATTTGACTTTGCAGGGCTTCGGTCCTATGCCTGCACTTGGGCCTTTTGGTTCTTCTTAGATGGGTTATTATTTGGTGCTTGTTCTTGTTTGCCCAGGTTTGCAATGTTGGTATGATGCATCTGCGGTTGGATCTCTGGTTACACTTTTTTGCACTGCAGTTTGCATAGAATACTATTAAGATAAAATAACAGACTAAAGAATTGCAGGCAATGTAAATTGCATATGTTACGCGTTGAAGCAGAGTTTGTCGGCCTCAAAATATATTTCATAGTTATCGATGCTTTTTCCATGGATTATGTATTACTATGGTTTCATAGCTATGAGAATTCCTTTTGTTGTGTGGGAGATATAGTTGTTCTCTCCCTTTTACTTTCCTGTTGTAAACTGTGTTTGACTCTAGTTTATCGCGTTTCTATGGTCATTTCGAGCGACCGTCGTTCGGTTCCATACTTAGACATTTTTATGGATGTGGATTAGCAAATAGGTTCTATCGAACTATGACAGGTCATGTTCGGTGTATACATTATCTTTCCCGAATTAGTTTTCTTTAAAAGAAGGCCTCCTGGACAGAAGAGAATGCAATTTATGAAATTATAGGTTTCCTGGATAGCATAAGTCAAATTGGGCTTATTAAGATAAAATAACAGACTAAAGAATTGTAGGTGATGTAAATTTCATCTGTTACGTGTTGAAGCAGAGTTTGTCGGCCTCAAAATATATTTCATAGTTATCGATGCTTTCTCCATGGATTATGTGCTACTATAGTTTCATAGTTGTGAGATTGGCTTTTGTTGTGTGGGATATATAGTTGTTCTCTCCCTTTTACTTTGTTGTAAACTACGTTTGACTCTATTTTCTCGTGTTTCTATGGTCATTCCAAGCGACGGTCGTTAGGTTGCAAAATTAGACAGGTCGTGTTCGGTGTATACATTAGCTTTCCCGAATTAGTTTTCTTTAAAAGAAGGCCTCCTGAACATAAGAGAATGAAATTTATGAAATTATAGGTTTCCTGGACAGCAAAAGTCAAATTGGGATTATTAAGATAAAATAACAAACTAAAGAATTGCAGGCGATGTAAATTGTATCTGTTACACGTTGAAACAGAGTTTGTCGGCCTCAAAATATATTTCATAGTTGTCGATGCTTTTTCCATGGACTTTGTGTTACTATGTTTTATAGTTATGAGATTGCATTTTTTTGTGTGGGAGATATAGTTGTTCTATGCCTTTTACTTTCCTGTTCTAAACTGCGTTTGAGTCTAGTTTCTCGCGTTTATGTGGTCATTTCGACCGACCATTGTTCGATTGCATACTTAGCCAGTTTTATGGACGCGGCTTCACGAATAGGTTCTATCGAACTATGACAGGTCATGTTCGGTGTATACATTAGCTTTCCTGAAATAGTTTTCTTTAAAAGAAGGCCTCCTGGACAGAAGAGAATGCAATTTATGAAATTATAGGTTTCTTGGACAGCATAAGTTAATGATCGCGGATTCTCGGGGTGGCGGGCTGAAAATTGGGCTTTTGTTGTTCTATGCCCTACAAATAGCACGGAGAGTTCCGCGATCATTCCGATCGACCGCAGTTTGGTTCCATACTTAGCCATTTTTATGGATGCGGCTTCGCGAATAGGTTGTATCGAACTATGGTCTATACATTAGCATTTCCGAATTAGTTTTCTTTAAAAGAAGGGATCATGGATAGAAGACATTGAAATTTATCAAATTATAGGTTTCCTGGACAGTATAAATTAAACATAGGAAATATGTAATTTTATAAAGTAGATATATAAAGCATGCACGGAGCCCTCATCCCATACTTAGCCAGTTTTTTCATCGCGAGTTCTCGGGGTAGGCGGTTGAAAATTGACAATCAGACTTGCGGACTATTTGAATTTGAAGGGCGTCATGTCCAAAAAATTTAGCATTATCAAAATAGTTTACTTTACGTATGTTCTACATATCCTGGTGGACAAAAAACACAAAAAAAATAGTAATCATTTTTTGGATCGCGGGTTCTCGGGGTGGCGGGATCTAAGTTCGGTCTTTGTTGTTCTGTGTCCTACAAATAGCACAGAGAGTTCTGTAATATACAAATTGACAATTGGACTTGCGGACTATTTGAATTTCAAGGGCTCATGCAAAAAAACTAGCATTCTCGAATTACTTTTCTTTACGTACTTTTTACATACGCTCGTCGACAAAAATAGAAAAATAGTAGTAGCATCTGTTACATAGGGATCCATCCCCACTACCATCGGTGCTTCCCAATACACATTAAATATGCTTTCAAAAGTCAAAACCAACTAGACAGGTTCGAAAAGATGGGCTTTAATAAGAAAAGATGGGCTTTAATAACTGGAAAGCTCGAGGACATCTCCCATTAAAATGAATAAACAGACGAATATTATGGGATCTAGTAATTTCTTTTGCCTGCATTTTGAATTTGCGCAAATAATTTTTATTTTTTTTGTTTGATTCTGCATTTTTAGTTTTCTTAAAAGCTTCAGCATAGTTCACGAACGTGTCGTCGACAAAGGCCTTGACGGCATGTCCCTCTTTAATATTGTGCATTTCTAAATGATGAGCTTTAATAACTGGAAAGCTCGAGGACATCTCCCATTAAAATGAATAGACAAAAGAATATTATGGGATCTGGTAATTTCTTTTTGCCTGCATTTTGAATTTGTGAAATACTTTTTATTTAATTTTTTTGCTTGTGCAGTTTTAGTTTTCTTAAAATCTTCAGCATAGTTCACGAACATGTCACCCATAGAGGCCTTGACGTCATGTTCCTCTTTAATATTGTGCATTTCGAAATGATGGGCTTTAATAACTGGGAAGATCGAGGACATATCCCATTAAAATGAATAGACAGGCGAAGATTATGGGATCTGGTAATTTATTTTTGCCTGCATTTTGAATTTGCGAAATACTTTATATTTTATTTTTTTGCCTGTGCAGTTTTAGTTTTCTTAAAAGCTTCAGCATAGTTCACGAACGTGTCACCCACAAAGGCCTTGAAGTCATGTTCCTCTTTAATATTGTGCATATCTTAGATGTCAGATTTGAGAATCTGCTCGGATATGGGAATTTTAATACGTGCTGCTAGTCACTATTGAGCGTACATATTCAAAAAGATTGGCATTAATATGTGAAAATATTGAGAAGATCTATCATTAAAATGAATCAACACAAAATCTAGGGAAGACCATCCAGCATTGCTTTTAAATACTTATTGCCATTTCTCTCTATCATCAAAGAGTTGCGCTTTAGGGTTCCTTCGTTCTAATGTTCCTGGTCATGGACATGTACGACAACTTAGAGATGTGATTGAGGGGAAGATAAAAGAAGACAGACTGGTTTTATGTGACGTGACCTTTGAGTAAAAAAAAAATGTGTTATACAAGACAAACTCAGAGAGGACGAAAAAAAAAGAACAAGTATGTTTTGGTTGGTGTTCTCCCTGTGTTCGATGCTTTGGTTGGTTGAAAAGGTTGCCTAGAGATTTGTTGGTTGAACTTCTTTGTTTTCTTGATGGAAATTGTAATGGATTTTGAGGTCACATGCAAAATAGTTCTTCGTTTAAGTGTATAGCTTCTTCCAACAACACAGATTTGGCAAGTGTATCGAATTGTAGAGATTGCAAAATCATTTGTCTACCTCGGAGGTGGGTAACGGAAACTGTATGGGTGCATAAAATGACATATTATCACTACAAAAGTTTCTACTTCATAGTTTGATGACCTGCATGTGGGTCTGGTAGCCAACTTGACAGAAATCTATGTTCTTTGTCAATGTTTTTTCGGTTTCCTATGGATGTAGTTGCAGACTCCACATATTTGGCGTCACCTCCGAACATTCCAGACCTTTATGTGGGCCACCATGCCTCCACCGCTATGAGGAAAGATATATTTTGATGCCATCTGCAACATTTGATACACTTTCCAGACCTGTGTTGGTGCATTCAGCAGCGTTTGATGCACTTGCCACACCTTTGCTGCCCGAAGAAGTTATGTACCTCAACAGAGTTGAATTTTGCATCTGGGTTGGACGTTTCTTCCAATTTACTATAATAAAGAAAAGAAGTTTCACATACAAATTCTCAGGCAAGCTTCTCAACCAACCAGACGATCGAATACAGGGAGAATACCAGTCACTACGTACTTGAATTGTTTTCCCCTGCCTTAGTTGTTGTGACATAAAACGACTCTGTCCACTTTGAAATCGGCCTGAATCGCATTTCTAAGTTGTCTCAGATGTCAAGGATCAGGAACATTGTAAGGAAAGCACCTTAAACCCCAACTTTTTGACGGCAGAGGGAAATTAATACTTGACAAAGAATGGAATGTTGAATAAGCAGCCATTGTAAGAAGGCCATATCTGGAAGAGAGAAGGTATTCAAAAAACTGGGATAGATGTACTTGGCAGCATTGATTAAGTAGAAAACCCAAAATTGATATTCAACTCGTTTTTTACAAATAAAGAGTTTGAACGTCAAGAAAACTGTGAAGAAGCTTCATCAATGTACATATTTTTTATTGGTCGACAGAGGGCGAAATCGCAATCGTTGTCGCAAATAGCCTCAGTTGTATTTTGTAGCCCATCTTATTTTAATATAGAATAATTTCGGTATAATTTTTAATAGAATTTTCCAATTTATGGTATTTGTTTAAATTGTATTTTGTACCTTCTTCCCCTGTGTCGTTAAACATGAAGGACAGGTTTTTGTTTCTGCTACCCACTACTTCAATCTAAATAAAACCTGGTATGTTCTTTGTTTACATTTTACATTTAAGAATAATTTTTCTTAGGCCATATTTATGTGGCGGTGACCCTATATTTAAAGAAAGAAATTGGAGGACCCGTCCTGCTCCCATTCTTCGGGTTCTGTAAATAGAATCAATTAATGAGTTACAACAAGGTGGTTGAACTGTTGACGCAATGTTCCTGTAAAGTATGTTGGATATATTGCAACTTATTCTATTTGATAATATCCGTGCATATATACTAATATCAGTACTATTGAAATAAATACAAAAAAACTTCCTCTTTGGCAAAGATTAGGCAATTTTGTTTGGGTTTGTGGTATTAAACAACTATGTCCACTATTCTGTCATATACATCTTGCATCCTAAGAACTTCCGTAGTCTGAAATTTATGCTTTAATTACTTAAATTCACACCAAATTTTGATTGCATTTAATTTAATTTAGATATTAATGTTTATGGAGATTCAGTGTTTGCTGATGTCAATGCAACGAATACAAAATGAATAGATGATAAGGAGTTTATCTCACTGAGACCATAATGCAAATTCATGTTTCTTGTTGCGCTATGTACATCTTGCAGTCAAAATTTTCGTGGTTTCAACGAAATTTGCGAGCCGAAGAGCATCTTGCAAATTGGGAGATCATTTGCATTTGAAACAGAACCAATCCATTAATATATATTAGTATGAATACTATTCAGATAAATATGAAAACTTTCTCCATTGATAGATACTTGTTTGAAAAATATTGAAATAGATATCAAAACTTTGTCTTGGCCAATACTTTGCCAGTTATCTGGGCACCAGGACCCGAGTTTGCGGTACCTAGCACCTATGTCCCCTTTTTCGTCATATACATGTTGCAGCCAAAGAACTTCAGTGATCTGCACTTAATGCTTTTACTAGTGATAACCCAGCAGAGGTTCGAAAACATTGCCATTAATAAACGGGAAAAAAAAAAGGTTTTTTCGACTCTCAAATACTTATCTCTTTTCCCTTTTGCTTTTCCCATCCATTATGGCTTTCTGGTTTTATACTTAGTCGTCTTTCTATAATGGGCAGTTGCAGGATTGGCGGGCTGACATGTCTTCATATCCATCTATATCTTCACATGACGAATCTGACCGATCGTTGTACCTTTCCATACCTAGGCAATTTTATGGTCGCGGTTGCGCGGATTGGCGCATACAAACTGGCCTTTTGCTTTTCCCATCCATTATGGCTTCTAGTTTTATACTTAGTCGTATTTCTATAATGGGTGATTGCAGGGTTCGCGGGCTAACATATATTCATCTCCATATGTATCTTCACATGACGAATCCGACCAACCGTTGTTCCTTTCCACACTAAGCCAATTTTATGCTCGCCACTACGGGGCCGACGCTTGCAAACCCGGCTACTTATCATTCCACTATATACATCTTGCACTCAAAAGACCTATGATCTACAATTCTACCACGGGTTCTTCATATACATTAACTTTGTTCAAAGTATCTGTTGTTGCTTTCCATCCCTAGCAACTTCGCGTCCTTCCTGATATACATCAACAATTCTCTTACTAGTGATAAGTGGACACAGTGGTACAAAAGATACTTCTGTGATCTGCAATTCATTCTTTAACATCTCCATCTATATCCTTGCACAATGGATCTGACCGACCGTTGTTCCTTTCCATACTTAGCCAATTTTATGCCCATTGTTGCGGGACTGGTGCTTGCGAACCTAGCTGCTTATCATTCCGCTATATACATCTTGCACTTAAAACATCCGTGATCTACAATTCCACCGCGGGTTCCTCGTATACATTAAGTTCGTTCAAAGTATCTGTTGTTGCTTTCCATCCCTAGCAACTTCACATCCTTCCTAATATACATCAAAAATGCTCTTAGTAGTGACAACTGGACACAGTGGTATGAAAGATACTTCAGTGATCTACAATTTATGCCTTACCTGGTCAGAACTTAATAGGGTTTCGCAAGAATTTGCATTAATAATCAAACACTAGATGTTCTTCTGCGAGATACTTAGTTCTTTTTCCCTTCTCTTCTTCCCGTGTATTATCTACAATTCCACTGCGAACACCTCCGTCCTTTTTCCCTTATTTTCTTCCTTTGTAATGTGGGACTATAAAATATGTACATGATATTTTATATAGCATGTACAAATTATGCATTCCATACCTAGCGACATTTTGGATCGCGGGTTCTTGGGTGAGCGGGTTCAAAATTGGGCCTCCATTGTTATGTGGACTTCAAATAGCACCCAGAGTTCTGCGATATACAAATTGACAAGAAAACCTGCGGACTGGATGACCGAAGATTGCACTTCTATTGTTCTGTGTCCTCCAAACAGCGATCCCAGTTCCGCGATATAGAAATTGAGACACGGAATGCAGAATTGGCGGGGTGGAGATTGCCATTGTTTACGGATGCTAATCCCTATGAAGTATCTAACAGTATCTATAAAATTATTTTGAATACTAAATTATCTCTTAGTAGTGACAACTGGACACAGAGGTACGAAACAGTTGGGATTGCACTCTCCGCAATATACAAATTGACTATCGGACATCATCTGCTCTTCCGTGTTATAGATTATGCATTCAAATGTTCGGAGCAATACAATTAGAAGGTCTAGGCCTTGCCTCATCTGCAGACACCTTCTCAGCCTATTTTGGATCCTCCTGTTGTCAGGTTCATGAAATATGCATCTCCAGTGTTGGCAGGTTGACATATATTTATCTCCATCTATATAATCAGACGACGAATCTGACTGACCGCTATTGCTTTCGATACTTGGCCAATTTTATGTCCACGGTTCCCAGGTTGGGACCAATTTCATCTCCATCTATATCCTCGCATGGTGAATTAGACCACCAGTTGTTCCTTTTCATACTTAGTGAATTTTATGCCCGCGGTTGCCGAGTTGGCGCAATTGAACTCTGTTCCTTTTTGTTCCGTTATATACATCTTCCACTCTAAATTTCCGTGATCTGCAATTCCACTGCTAACTACTCGGTCCTTTTCCCTTTTTTTCTTCCTATGTATTATGGGACTATAAAGTATGGACATGATATCTTATAGAGCATGTATGAATTTTTCATTCCATACCTAGCAACCTTTTTGATCGCGGGTTCTCACGCGGGCGAGCTCAAAATTGGGCCTCCATTGTTGTGTGTGTTGCAAATAGCACCCACAAGTCCGCGATATACAAATTGACAAGCGGGTATGTGGGCTGGTTGACTCAACATTGCACTTATATTGTTCTGTGTCCTCCAAATATCGCTTCCAGTTCCGCAATATACAAATTCACACACGGAATGCAGGGCTGGCAGGGTGGAGATTGTCATTGTTTACGAATGCTAATCCCTATGAAGTATTTAATAGAATCTAAAAAATTATTTTCAATACTAAATTAGCTCATAGTAGTGACAACTGGACACAGAAGTATGAAAAAGTGGCATCGCACCCTACGCAATATACAAATTGACTACTGGGTTCCGACATCGTCTGCTCTTTCATGTTACAAATTATGCATTCAAATGTTCGGAATGATACAAGTTGAACATCGGGGACTTGCGTCTTCTGCAGACACGTTCTCAGCCTGTTTTGGATCCTCCTGTTATCGGGTTCAGTAACTATGCAACTCTTACAAGTGATTGTTGCACACAGCAATACGAAATAGTTCATAATCAGCCCTTCGCAATATAGAAATTGAGTATCAGGTTCCGACATCGTCCCCTCTTCCATGTTACAAATTGTGCATTCAAATGTTCCAAATGATACAATTTGACCATCAGGACCTCACATGTTCTAGGCAAACCTTCTGACCCTATTTTGGATCCTCCTGTTCACGAGTTCACGAAATCTCCAATTCTTAGTCAGTGTTTCGGGTTGGCGCATTAGAACTTTGTTGCTTCTTGTTCCATGATATACATATTGCACTCAAAATTTCTATGATTTACAATTCCACCGCGGAGACGTTGGTCCTTTTTCCCTTTTCTTCTTCCCTTGTATTATCGCTTTGTGGTTATATACTTAGTCACATTTCTATAAACGCGGGTTCCAGCCTTGCCGAGTTGAGATATCTTTATCTCCATCTATATAATCACACAACAAATCCGACCGACCGCTATTTCTCTCCATACTTGGCCAATTTTATGGCCACGGTTGGCGGTTTCGCGGTTTCGAACTCTACTTCTTGTTGCATCATGTACATATTGCACTCAAAACTTTCGTGATCTACAATTCTAGCGTGGGCTCGTCGAACTCATAAGGTTCACTCTACCACTGCTCACAAATGTTTCAAAGTATCTCTCTCTACCTTACATCGCCACTAACTTCCTATCCTACCATACCCTCTTCGTTGTTACGTGTATTGCACTCAAAAAGTTTTGAGACATACAATTTGACCCTCGCGCCCTCACCTTCAACGGTTGTACCTTGCAACCGTATTTTGTAGCGGTTTTTTTCCCATGCCCGCGGCCTCCGTACTTTCTTACTATGCAATTAGAAACCTTTCATGCTAACAGCTGACCATGCAGAAACCGTCAACGTTGTCATTAATGGGCAAAAAGCTCAAGAAGATATCTCGTTATTACGCATTAAACCAAGATGTGCGGAGATTTATTTTGTCCCTTCCGATTTTTCATCTCGAACACACGTCCTCGTGTTGGGCCGTTCAAGAAATCTACAATGCTTAATCGCTCATTGCAATATCCACTATGTTCACATTTCTATGTATGCAATTAGTAGTGTTTAATGTTAACAACGCATCATGCAATAGTCATCCAAATTGTCATTAATCAACGAAAGTCTCGAGGACATCTCCCATTCACACGCTTTCGACCAAAATTTGCGCAGGGTTATATTATCCTTTCCAACTTTTCATTTCATTCATCGTCTGGAACAAATAAACATTCTTGTAGACTTATGGCAGCAGGTCGACAACGTTTTTGTGGAGATACAGTAAATATGTTCGCACAAGAGGACCAGAACTTCCAGTGGTCCAAGGAATAATTTTACTATTCATCTCGTTCTAACCAGAACGAAGTGATTTGGACCTTTGGAATCACTCGTGCAGGCGGCGTCCCTGAGGTTTTTGACTATAAGGAGGTGGTCTCTTGGTGTGCCGAAAAATATATTTCAGGCCAAAGAATTATTGCACTGCAAGACCATTCTCCTGTTTCTTTGTCACCTCAGGTCTTTCGAGAGATGTTAAAATTGTCGAAACCAACATTGACGTTCAGAGGACAAGACTGCAAGCAGTTTCTAGAAAAACATCATAACGGGTTGGAAATATTAGCCAACTTCCTTGAAGACCCGACAAAAGTTCCTGAAGATATCACAAGGCTGCAGGTAAGTTCCTTTAGAAATCCATTCCAAGAAATTTCTTGGTTGTTTACAAGAATAACGGGACAAGCATCCATAGCAAGAATTTCCCATATAATTATTTATATTTTGTATTTGAAAGTCAAGGAACAATACATTTTTTATTGGGGGAAGCTAATTTCCATTGAGCTTTGTTCCCAGTTGTCACGATTCAAAGAATCAAATAAATTTTATATGTCATCCTACTTGATTTTCGCAATTGTGTATTGTTGCCCATTTCCAAAACTTTCTCTTTCCAATAAAATAAACTGTGGATTCGACCCAGTAACATTCTAGCACGAGGCCCTATGGAGACACAAGGCCTCGCATTGTTTTTATGAAGTTTTTAATGGCTTTGTCTCAGTTTTCAAAGATTTACTGTTAGGCAAGGATGCTCCACAGATGTATGGCCAGGCAAGCAAGTTTTTGAACAAGAAGGGCACACTTGAGCAAGAGGAAAATCACAGTGTCCTCATGGTCTTTGGATATAAGGAAAATCTTGCCTTCCTTCCATGTCACATCACAGACAAGATGTTTGTTGCAGAAATAGCAAGGCAATACAACCACTGGATGCATTTTTTCCATGACAAGAAAAAAAAATAGTTCATTCCTCTGCCCTAGAAAGTTGGAGACTTCGTGTGCAGAAACATCAACAAGATTGACAAGTTTGTTGCCCATTTCAAGAAATTGAACCTAACATACGCTGAAAGGATAAAAGGATTCGACCCTAATGGAATTTTTCAAGAACATTTACTGGGTGTTGGCTTTAACACCTCTTTTATCCATAGACACCTGACCCAAGACAGAGACAGTGTCAACAACAATCATGCTTCTGTCGATTTTGATGCAGAGACATTGCAAAGTGCGACTGAATTGTACAAACAACATGGAAAGTATTAAGTGAGAAGAGTACCCAGTCCCCCGCCAGCACTCCCAAGAGCACGACATCACGGAGCATCGCTTCGACGGGCCACCCCAGTAAGAAAGAAACCCATAAATCTTCGAACGGAGGAGGAGATAAGAACCCTCCTCGCATAAATATTGATAGTTCTCACAAAATTCCACTGGCGAAGAAGAGAAAAAAAAAATGCAGGGCAAGCAGAGAAACCCGAAATTGAAAGTGGAAAACTGCAACTTGAAATTGAAGCTTAGCACATGCAGAAAATTGGGTCTTCCGCAATGGAAATATCTGAGACCTATTTTTTTGACATAGATGAATCCTTCGTAATCCAAAGCGTTATTTTTGACAGCCAATCTAAAAGTATGGTCATTGAACAGAGAGATGTAACAAACAAGAAAGGCAAATATCGCACAGAGATCGACTTTAGTGAAATGTCGTTGTCCCAAATCTTCTCATTTCACCAGGTAACCAGTGACATTCTTCATGATTCCATTGGAGGAATGGAGACGAATCATGCCAATCTGAAACACCGCCTCAACGAATTTGAGCAGGCTTTCATTGCAACACTAGAATTTGCCAGTCCTTTGGCAAAAATCGTGCCTTCTACCACTTCTGTGAAGATGAAAGTATCCTCTACCCTCCTTGCATTCTCTAGAGCCCTTGTAGAGAATAACATCAACAAAAGAATGCAGCTAGTTACTGAAGCCTGGGAAACATCGCAAAATTTAGTTTCCTTCGGAAAGAAGGCCAATCATTTGCTGGAACATTTGGAGGCGAATTTAAAAAATGAACAACTTTTTTGTGGTCAGGTACTGGACCCTTTTGCCAACTATGTTGTCAACACATCGGAATTGAAAAGAAGACAGGAGAAACTCCCCTCCCCAAAGCGCACCAAAAAAGTAAAAGCATGCTGGCAAAAGAAAGTTCACAACTTGCAACTCATTGTCAAATCATGTAAACAAGTCATATCATAAAAGGAACATTTATTCACAAGCCTTCTCCAGATGGACTTAGCCGGAACTACCAATGAGGTTCAAGATCCTAACTTAATTCTCAAATCCTTGTCAGTCACCAAATAAGCCTTCCAGGAACAAGTTGACATTTTAAAGGGGTTGTCTTTCAAAAAAAATTACGGCATACTTGAACATCGTCTAAATGAGCACGAGCGTTGGGTATTGGACTATGCCTCATACAGTGAAGAAATTGAACAGAGTCTGCATAGTGTTTCAATGGATCTAAGGAAATTAGAAAATGAGCTTTACGACATAGAAATACGGGATGAAATCAACACAACCCCCATGAAAAGGTACATCAAAGAATGGTTCCAACAAAGAATGGACAGCCTCGTCCAGGAAGGGCAACAACCGGTCAATAGGACTCCACTACCAATCAACGACAGCAACAAAAACGAATCGGATTCATAGTAAGTCTATACTTCCATCTTGTTTTGTTTATCAATCCAGTTTAAGTCTATGTTGTCATCTTCTTTTCTTTATCAATCCACTTATGTCCTCTTTAAATAGAAAACTGTAACCAAAGACTTATAACTTCCAATTTTTTCTTTTCAGGTCTTTCTCTCTACCGTCGCACACTTCTTCTTTCGATGTTCCTAATTCTTGTACTTATTTATTTTTATGGTTCGCAGGAGCCCCAGTCCCAGTCTATATGACAAACACATTTAAATTTCCAGAAACATGTAACAGACATTATTAATTTTTGATAAATTCCAAAGAAAACTGATTTGAAAATGCCCTTATTGTATACTAAATTTTGGCTTTCCAGGAACCTTCTTGTTTGTTTCAAAGAAGACTAATTCGGATATGCTACATTTCTTGTCTCCTATTGTATGCTAATTTTTTGGTCTTCAACGATGTTGATGCTTTAAATGTTGATGTCATTTTTTGAGATATGTAAGAGACATTACTTATTTTATAATAATTTTGTATAGTTCGCAAGCCCACTTGTCAATTTGTATATCGCGAAACTCTCGTTGTTATTTGTAGGGCACGGAACAATAGAGGCCCATTTTTTAAACCGCCAGCCCAAGAACCTGCGATCCAAAAACTAGCTAAGTATGGAATGAGCACTCCGTGCATGCTCTATAAAACGTGTGCAGAGAAAACTCATGCTCTATAAAACGTGTGCAGAGAAAACTAATTCGGCAATGCCATATATTTTTTGTCCAAAAAAAGCCTTAGTTTTAAAGCAACCTAATTCGGTGTAACAGACGTTATTACTATTCTATTATATAACAGACATTATTAATTTCTGGTAAATTTCTATAGTCCGCAACTCCACCTGGCATTTTGTATATCGCGGAATTGTCGGTGCTATTTGTAGGACATGGAACATCAGAGGACCAATTTTGAACCCGCCAACCCGAGAACCCACGATACAAAAACTGGCTACGTTTGCAATGAGGGCTCCGTGCATGCTCTATAAAATCTCATCCCCATACTTTATAAAAGTACAAATTTCGTATCTATAAAACTAAATATCTACTTTATACAAGTACATATTTTGTATGTATAATTTATTTATTTCTGATGAATTTCTATAGTCCGCAACTCCACTCCTCAATTTCTGTATCACAGAGAACATCGGAGGCCCAATTTTTGTATCGCAGAACTGTCGGTGCTATTTGTAGTCCAGAGAACATCAGAGGCCCAATTTTCAGCCCGACAACCCGCTATCCATTATAAAAGTACATATTTCGTATGTATAAAACTAAATATCTACTTTATAAGTTACATTTTTGGTATGTATAGTTTATGTTGTCCAGAAACCTATAATTTCATAAATTTCAATATCTTTTCTGTCCAGGAGCCCTTGTTTTAAAGATAAATACTTCGGTAATGCTAAATTTTTTATGTCCAACAACCTTTCAAATGTTAATAATTTTTTATATTTTTCAGGAAAAACTAATTCGGGAATACTATGTTCTGCATGCAAACCACATGTATTTCAACTTTCTAGCAACGTGTATGTACTAGGTCGCATTTACTCCCCTCCCAACCTGGCAGGGACTACACTGCCATGCAGCACTTGTTCCATATAATAAACTGAGTGGAGGGAGAAAAACAAAACAAACACATAGTAATTGTCTTGCTATATATTTAATAATGCACCATTAAATCATATTGTTTTTTACTTGACGTCATCAATGTACTCATCGATACCTTTTTGAGGATATTTCTTTTACTAGGTAGTCCTAAGAAGGATTTTGATCATAACACTGAGCTCACTCCTTTCATGAAAATGCTTAGTTCAAAGAGGACACAACTTAGCATTCTACTATGTGATCGAAATGTCAAGAAACAAAACAAGAAAGAGCCACAAACTCGGGAGCCACAAAAACACATGTCTATTCCTTGATATTAACCCACATTTATCATTGGAATGCAACATCGTGAACCTAATTACAATTCACACAAGTGAGGAAAGGATCATAATACTGAAATGACCACTTCATAAATACTGAATTACCTTCCAAGTAGTTATAGCGTAAATTGTTTGGCCTCTTGTGGATAAATTTGTTTATAATTTCTCTAAGAGTGAACATATAATCTCTTATGACTTTCGTCACACAATTCTTTGGAATTTAAGAAGCAAAAGGAATTTGTATAGGGCTAATGTATCCATCATTGTTTGTGATAGTCCAACCCCCAATCATATTTTACTTATTGGTTTCCCTTAGAATTGACGATGACTTCCCTTAACCTACCACCACTAAATAGTTATTATAATAATTATAAAAGTAATTATATAAATTATCATAATAGTAATTATTATTATTATTATATTAATATTAATATTTTAAAAATAATAATAATATTTTTTAAATACTAATTATTTTTTCTACGGATTTTAAATATGAATTAGAATAATTTTAATTATTAATTTTAATAACTAATATAAATATTATAAATATAATAGCATTGATTAATTTTGCAGTATAGTTATCGGTGGTAAATTTGATTCAGCCATAATGTTTATAGCGATGTTTAAATGACACACAACATAAGTGCAACACATCATTTGTATTAGCATCATTCTATATGATGCCCTAACAATGAAAAAATGATGCATATAAGAAGTTAAGTTGATGCGTAAACAACCATACTTGATCATCATAATAGACAACAAATTCATGATCCTAAGGTGATGCAAAAAAATTTATAAAAAAAAATTGCAAAATCTATATTTGTGTCGAACTCACTATACATTTCTCTTATAAGCTCGAAATGCGGGGGTTCACTCATTTAATTTTCACATGAGGGTTTGGGGTAAATATTCTTAGAGATGAAATGGATTAGTGGGGGCACTCAAGAAGAGCAAGCAATGGAGATCTATGGGGAATCATTGGATCTCTTGGATTCACAACTAAGTTTTTTGTCATTTTCCCCCAATTTTATAGAAATTTGTAGATTCAAAATAAAATAGGATTTGAGTTTTGGAAAAGGAATTTAAGTTTTGGAGGAGGGGAATTAGATTTGGGTTTTCCTTCCTTTTCCCCCATTTTTTAAAAAAATTGCATATTTAAAACGAAATGAGAATTTGGTTTTGTATATGGGAGATGGGATTTGTTTTTTCCTTCTTCTCCTCCTCCATATTCATCTCCTCCTTTTCTCTTCTCTCTTTATTACTCCTCTCTTTCTCTCCATCTCTCCCACTTCCTTTCTTCCTCTCCCTCCTCTCCTTCATATTCTATTTTCCTCTCATGCTCTCCATATTTCTCTCCTTCCTCTTCATCTCCTTCCTCTCCTCTTCTCTACTCTCCTTCTTCTTCACATCCCTTGTTTCCTCTTCTCCTTCTTCTCCCTCTCTCCCTATCCCTTTCTTCCTCTCCCTCATATCCTTATTCTTCTTTTTTTCCTCCCATTCTCTCCATCTTCCATTTATTCCACTCCTCCTCCCTCCCCTTCTTCCATTTCTCTTTTTCTTCCCCTTCCTCTCCCTCTTTCTCTTTTTCTTCCCTCTCCTCTCCCTCTTCCTATTTTTCTTCTCCCCTCTTCAAGTATTTTTCTTCTCTCTCTCCCTCCTCTTTTCTCCCCTCTTCTTTTCTCTTCTGAGTCTCCCATAGTCCCCTAGTCAAATCAATTTGAAATAATATTTCATGTTGATTCTCTTATTGAGTGAAACTAAAGGAACATGTTGGGAATGAAATAGTGAGATCGGAAGAGCGTCGTGTAGGGA
>CBVK0100286393.1:0-22834 GCA_900067695.1 Picea abies
ACACACACACACACACACACACACACACACACACATATATATAAACATTATTTCTTATTATGCAGATATGCGAAGGTGACGGGCACGAGGAAGAGAAAGAAAGGAAGGAATGACCAAGTGTGAAAGTGCATAATGAAACTGATGAGTTTACAATGTTGACACTGCATGAGTCAAAATTGCTCAGCGAAGCAATGTACAAATGTCATTCCATACTTTTCCACTTTCGGGATGGCAGGTCCTCGGACGGGCGGGTTCAAAAAAATGCCTCTATTGTTTGGTGTTCTACAAATAACACACACAGTTCCATGATATACAAATAGACAAGGGGAATTGTGGTTTGGATTATATTTTATAGACCATTGACAGTTTCTGGATCGCAGGTTCTTGGGTTGGGAGGGCCAAAAACGGGCTCTATTGCTAGGTTACTTAAAAATAGCTTATGACAATAATTTGACAAGCAATTTTGCATTTTGGTCGGCTCAACATTCTACTCCAGAGCTGGTGAGATCCCAGAAACGAGCAATACATATCAAATATGCACAGATCCCTTATTCCATAGTTATCCACTTATTTGGATGGTGGACTTGGCTCCGTCCGACTCCTAGTGCATATTTCACAATTCATGTGCGACACCAACTCTGTGGTTACCAGATTGGTGTGTGTAGAAATGAGGTAAAATTAGATATCTACCTTTATTAAGTATCGACATCATATTTTATACACCATGTACCCATATCACATTCCATACTTGCAGGTTCTCGGGCGGGAGGGGTCAAAAAAATCCTTCTATTGTTCTGTGTTCTACAAATAGCACATACAGTTCCACAATATACAATTTGACAGGAAGACTTGTAGGGTGGCTAAGATTTTAGATGCCATTATTTGGATCGCGCACTTGCGAGCTACACAATATGTCTCTAATGTTTCCTATCCTGCGAATAGCTGTTATGGTTGGGCGATATAGAAATTCACAAGTGGACTTGTGGGGTCGCTGGCCCAATATTGCATCTGTTGGATGGCATATGTGAAGGGTAGTTGCCTCTACGCGCAAAAAAAAAAAACCAAAAAAAACATAGCTGCAAATAAGTTTGACAAACACAGAGAAAGTAAACGAAAAAATTATTTATTGTGGAACACGGGCAGGAAAAGGGTGCACCTTTGCATGGTTTGGTCTACGTGTGTGGGTAGGAGTTCTTTGCGTCCTCTGCCTTTCCTATCTTTTTCTATGAAGAAAAGTACAAAGAAAAACGGATATGAACATAAGTTCAGATGTTAAGAAAAAGGCAACCATTATGTACATATACAAAAAAAAAATAGAATACGTTGAATAGAGTCAAAAATAGTTTTTGGGAGGATGTACCTTTTTTTTTTTTCCTGTACAATGTAAATTTTATAATTCAAGTAGAACACCGTCTAGAGAGATGTGTGTACAAATCTTAGATACATATATGCTTTGAAACATACAAATATGAGTTTGCAATAACTTTGATGTATATGTCATAATTCAAGTGCAATAACAATTGTATCGTGATCAGACCAATATGTGTCTAAGACAAACATACTATATTGAGGAATGGGCACATTGGACCAAGCATGGTCAATTAGTGCATTTTGTAGATGAACTGTGTTTTTCATAAGAAAGCGGAGACTGTATTTGCACATGTAGTTTTCCAATTCTTTTGTTCTGCCAGTATTTTGTAGCATATCAATATTGAAGTCTCCTACAAGTACAATGGGTCCGTTCAGATGGAAATGGGTCAATGCATTGGAAATAACATGTACTATGTTGGAGAATGTTGCATGGGGATAAACATACAGATTCAATATTGCAACTTCTATTTCATGAGAAAAAAAAATTGCAAGCACCAGCGCAACATTGTTTTCTTCGATATGTATATGGTCCAAAATTGGTAGATGTTTTTTCACCAGTATCATGACCCCATGTGTAATGTAACTTGATATGCAATTGTGATTTGGGAATTGTTTGTTCTGAATGCATAATGCCATGTGTTTTTCTTGCAAGCACAAAATATCAGATTGAATTATATCATAGTCATTTAGTATATCATCCATGTCTGCATTTAAGTTGCGTGTGTTAAGTGAGAGAATTCATATAGATGAATTTGTTTGTATGGATTGGTAATCATAATGCAGTTTCCATTTTGCGGTGGTCCTCAGTTGTTCCATTTCAATATCAACTTTATGTTTCACTTTGAAGTTATCTTTTGTGAGAGGACTTAGTAAATACAAGGACTCTAGGCTTCTAACACGGGACAGTGTTATGTAGACAAGTCCATGTATCTGAATTCTAACAGGCTGAAAAGAAACTTTATCAAGTGTTATTCCTTGTGATATATGGACTGTATGTGCACATGCAAGTTTAATCGAAAACTGTTTTCAAATCTTCAGTTGACCTACCTTTGCTGATGTTGATACTGGCTTCGATATTCGTAAAATTAGTGTCCAATCGCTTTTAGTATTTGAATTATATAGATAAGACAACTTGCATGCTTGTCGCTTACCTATATGTGGTTCATGGAACTTAATCCAAAAGACATCAACTTTTTCTGTATTGGTATAGCCTTTCAGTATTCCATCTGCACCATTGACCAACCCATCTTGTGAATCATAGTTGCAGGAATATATTTCAACCAACATTTCTAATTTGAGGACAAGTTGCAAAGGTAAAGTGACTGAATGTTCATGTCGTGGCACGTTTCCATGGTTGTCTTCTTCCAGGTCAATGGAATTTATGATGATATCATCGCTAGGCATTAGGGAGAGCATGTGGCTATTATGGTTTGCAACATCCTTATTTCTATAGAACAGGTAAGGGAATGTTGGGTCTGTTGGTGCAGGCCATAAGCATCTCAAATTGATATGGGTCAAGTCATCATGTGTTTGGATGTTGGTGCACATTCTATTCAAAATTGCAATGAATGTTTCATCTGTTTGGCGCATTGTAGTATGAAACTCAAAGCATTTAATATTGTCTCTCCAGAAGTCATGGGTAATTGTTTCCGTGTTGAACATGGGTTGTTCAAATATCAAAGAATCTTGTATGGGTTGTGCCTGGTAAAGATACCCACAGAATATCATGTCAATGTTTCCAAAGTATTTCGTCTGCACATGATTTATGCTTCTTAGTCAGTTGTCAATGGAATACAAGAACCGACTCCCAATAAAAGATGTTTCATCTATAAAGACAAGTTGGAGTTCCTCATAAATCTTAGATAATGTATCCAACATTTCCTTGCTAAGTGGAAGAGACTGTGACTTGTTAAAATGCATTAAAAATGCAGAGTGGATTGTTTTTCCACCAATATTGTCTGCAACTTTTCTTGTGTATGCAACTATTAGGTCCTTTGGTTTCATAGGATCAAAGGAATTGTTTGAATCATAGATTCATATAAGCATTTTGAACAATGATTTTGTTGTGAATGTCTTGCCTGTTCCTGCTCTGCCTGTAAGGAACACGTGCACAAGACTGTTCATGTTCAAGTGTTTTTTAAGAGAAATATCCTTTACAATTGTTTGTTGTTCACGATTCAACAGACGTCTTATTCTGTGGTATTCATTATTTTCAATTAGGAAATGATGTTTTGTAACTTGAAAACCAAGATTGATACGTTTTTCACTTCCAGCCACTGGAGGACGAGGCAAATCTCCTTGTAAGTCATAGGACTCAGAAGTAGTTCTGGTTGTTTTTGGGTCTCTGAATGTGTCATCATGATCACTAGGGTTTTATAGGTCATTAAGTGCAACCTCTAGATCACCCCATGTTGGATTAACATTGTAGGTAAATCTATCTTCATTGATGTGCACCATAGTCTCAGATGCAACATACGCAGCCTCCCATGTACAAAAGTTATGCATTAATGTCTCTTTGTTTTCATCAAACGAAACATACAACAACATTTTTTCTCTACAATAGTTTTCATAGTCACAATGTTTGTTGTATTTGACAAATCGTATGACAGAGGATTTTTTTCTTTTTGATATGGGTGCACCATTTTTTTTGTAATGGGATATGAATTATGCTAAGCAGATATGCCGAATAGTAGATGGACGCTGGATGTAATAATCAATAATAGAGTGACATACAATATCCTCTTAATTGTCGGGCTCTTGTTGTAGCAAAACCGGTGGTTTAAGGACATATGTGCGTTTTTCAAGTGGAGATGTGTTTATGAAGACACATTTTCTTGAACTACAAGTGAGGGGCAAGGAAAGTGCAATGTGAACTACTTGTTGAGAAGACATTTGTTGAAGATTAAGCAATGTATTGCCAAGTGTGCGTATCATTTGTATGGCATCAATATGAATTCTTTCATGTTCTTTGCATATTTTTCTAAATTCACTTGTCATATATTTGTCAATCTTCATCATATACGAGGTACAGTATGATGCTGCAGCATATGAATTCAACACATACTGTGCATCTTTATTTTCTTTCCACATAACTGGGATATCCTTGGAGAAACTGTTGTTCCAAATATGAGAGAATTTTTGTTTAAGGAAAAGTGTTGGTTGCCTAAGCATACATTGTATGGCTTGGATGTACTCATCTTCTGAAATATTTACTTGTGTCAAGAAGGAATCAAAGCTCATCATTTCGTCAAATCCCCCTTCTTCTAGAAATGCGAACAATGATTTAGATTTCTCAACAACAACATTTTCCTCTACACTAACTAGCTCTATGATTCTTGTAGCTCTCATTGGTGGCACGGGAAAGTTGTATTTGCAATGTGAGTTTTTTCGTTTTGTACAACTTCTTGTATGGTAATGTCTATGGAATTTCACAAGTTCTGGATCCAAATGATCTGTGTTGCATGTTATGTATTTGTCAACAATTTTTTTGATCTCTGAATTGTTATCGGCTCCATACACTAGTGCATCCTCCATCCACAACAGTGAGTGGTCATGTTAATTTCCCCTATTTTGGAATTCAGTGACAAAAACGTAGTCCGATATTTTTCTGAAAAATGTTTCATCATGACATATAAATTGTCTCAAAGAATTTATTCTATGTCTATAGTAGCGAGTACATGTCACCGTGTCTTCTCTTATGAAGTAGTCAATGTCGCTATTTTCCAGTGTATCGGTTTCTTTTTTACGTTTCCTATTCTTATGCAGTTTAGATACCGCAGCCACCAATGGATCCCAGCAATGCTCTGCACTTGTAAATGTGACGAAAAATGTTGGCGGGCCTAATTGTCGGATCATTGCAATTTTTTTTTTATTTTTTTTTTGCAAATAGTCAGGAGAGGTGCGGGTGTTTTTGAAATCTATGTATCCAATATCAGATTTTAGATTTTTTTCTAGGTTAACTTTGTACTTCACATCCTTCGCGAACAACTTTCTTCCTTGTAACTAGCCTTTTCTTATTTGGACCCACATGCATGATAGAACTTGCTTGATTATTATGCGCATTGTCTTGAAAAACAAATTTGTTATGTGACAGGAGAAGCAACTACTTGAATGTAGCAACTCCCATCGAACTATTTTATGATAACTGAATCATTCTGTAATATCAGTGCCATGTGGATCTCCATAGAAGAGTGTTGGAAAGTTCATTTCCTCAACGAATTTGTCCTTTAATATTCCAAGTGGACGCTGCCCCTCGACAGGTGCAATTTCGACAATTTTTTCTTGCAAGTCAGGAATGCACTGTGAATCAGTGAATCCATGAACCAATTTTTTAACAATTGTTTCATTGTCTGATTCATCACTTGCATCAAAATCACTAGGATTTTCAAGAGTATCTACAGAGTTGCCATGTTCTTTTGTGAGAACATTGTTCCAGTTGGCATTTATACAAATGTTCTCTTCTTTGTATAGGGATCTGGAACATAATTCCTTTAATGCTTTCATAACAGTATGCACATGCACTTTGCCTGTCTGATAGTCATTTTTGTATGGTAAGCGTCTTTTTCAGAGCCACAATGATTGTAATTGTATTGTTAATAGATCGTGGCAACGCTTTTTGCACAACATTTAGCTGAATAGGCACATTAATAATTGATCCTATTAAGCCCATCTGGGGTCATTTATAGTCCCAAGGTTTGATTTGGGCAAATGCAATTCATAGAGAAATAAGTCTCTCCTCGAGTTCTGTAAGTGCACTTACATCTGCTAGTGTTGTATTACATCTTATTCGGTCAGGGGTTGCAAACTGTGGCATTTTTCCATTTTCAAGCGATCGTTTGCATGGAAGACAAAATTTCGCACTGGAAAATGGTTTATCCTAGGCTGTCAAGTGGAGGTATTCTGCTTGCAAATCAGGCGTGAAAGACTTACTTTTTTTTGAAAAATTGAATTGTTCACAAATTACACATGCAATGGAAGGAGTGTCTTTAATTTGTTTCATGTAGTTTTGTCTTTCATTTTTCTTTCGCAGGGAAGTATTCATAGAAATTGTTTGCTGGTTTTCATTGCTACTATTGCATGGTGTTGCTTGTAGATCACGAATTCGTACAGTTGCATCACCATTCTCGGATATGCAATCACACATGTTTATGCTTTGTTCTGCACAAACAAATTTCTTTACATTGTCATATGTGAGTTTCTTTCTAAAAGGAAGTGTAGCAATGTATTTTTTTCTCTCGCGCATGACCTTTTTCAAGTTGTGGTAACTTAGTCTATGTTTCTTTCCCAAGGGCAGGATGAGCTGGTGGAAATTGGGATGGATTTCACTTTCACCCAGTTTCTGAAAAACTACTTTATGTTTTGTGTTAAAGGTCTCTATGACCTTATCAGAAGTCGGGTGAATTTGCCGAATAAGTTTTTTCAAATCATGATAACTTACTCTACATTTTTTGTCTAAGCCATCTATGGCCTCATCACAACTATCATGAATTTTACGCATGTTTTTTTTTCAAGCCCTGTCTGCCCATATCGCAACTGGGAGGACTTTCATTTTCACAAAAAAACATTCCACGTGTATGCAAATTCGATGTTGTTTGGGTGGCATGGACAGTCAACCCTGAATTACTGATATGTGCAAGCAAAGGTTCATAATGGATATGTGTTGTATCTGTTTTCAACGAAAGGATGTCAATTGTTCGATCGCAATTTGAATCAATAATCCAGGAATGGACAGTGGCATCTAGAAAGAGAAACCACACCTGGATATTAACCCTGAATATGACAGACAACCATTGCAAACAGAATTTGCAACCCTCCATACACCCTTTTTTATATGGAAGCACCATGTTCACAAGGTATTCTTGCCAACTTCCAACTGCCGACATATTTTCTACGAGATATGGTCAAAGGTGTTGATCCAAGCACCTATAAACCTGTTGGCTTTCACCTATAATTTCATTGCAAAAGGACTATACAGTGTAAAGTCACAACGAATAAACATCGAATTCTGCTGCTACCAAACAACAAATTGCATTGAATAGACTATCTCCACAGCTAGACACAACGTTTGTTGCCAACTGTAAACCATTGCAATCTATGCCATGCAAAATCCCTTTGCATTGCGATTGAAGGTCTTTGCAAATAACAGACAAGTAGATATGAGGACCTTCTATATTGCATATGGGAATTTTTTTGTACATCAGTGGTTCATAATGGCCAGTGAGGGCATTCACATCATGGAACAAGATGCAATATGGATTGCTAGATGTAGTTTTATTAAATAGTAGATATCTTGTTTTTCTTGTCAATGACTAAATGGCAAGATATATTCAGCCAGTTAGACAACCATCATATACAAAATGTATCTCCCCAAATTCCCCTCTCATGCGGAGGCAGAACTGGAGATGCAGAAAACCGCATTTTTGAAAAATACAAAGTGACATCTTGTATTCCATGCAACTTCTGAAGAAAATCAGATTCTAGTTCATATTCATAAGACTACAAAGCCTCGGCATCGCCATTTTTTTAACACATCAAGAAATAATCTATCAATCATTGCGCAGCTCGGTCGACGAATAGCGAAAATGCAATAGAACCTGGAATGTATCAAAGAGACAATCCCCAACAGTATACGAGAATGCATCTAATCTAAAAAGCGCATTGGTATGCAAAACCACGTCAATGTTGTCATGTACAATGGACTGTGCAGCTATTTCGTACGACTCAACATCCATTACCTCGTTCATCTATTCAACTGTTACTTTGAAGCTATTTGCTACATAGTTTCACTTTCTATGAAAACAGAGAAAAGCAGGAGAAAAAATAAAAGGTAGCAAAATAAAAAAAAACAACAAAGCAAGGCACCAATTCCCATATGTATCTTTGAACCTTCTTCTTCTCAATTTAAATCCCCCTTAGTCCCCACAGCAGATGACAAGAAAACAGAGAAATAAATAAACCAATAACTTTACTTAGGAGAAATAGAACAGGTAGACACAGTGTTCCCACCCACAGAATGAAAGCATACCCTACGTACAGACCCCACCCAATGGTTCCCTCTTCTGATGGCTCCCAACTACTTTTTGTAAATCCCTCTGCATTGCAAGGCACATGCTTTCTAGGAACATAAACTAAGAGCAGAGACAAAGATGGTGGGACTACCACCATTGAAAAAAAACAATAACAGGGAAACTTACCTATCAACAAAGGACGACAAGAGATCAGGCCCCAAAACTGCAAACTACAACAACAGGTCCAACAACTTGCAAAGTTGAAAAACAACAAACCAGTGAACAACCACGAAGATCTTGAACTACAATTGTAGGACCTCAATTTTGCAAAGTTGAATCATGGAACGAAGCACCGAACAAGGATCGAACACTCGAGCACCAATGCTAACCATGAACGAAACTGTATTGCAACCCATCTGTACAATAATCATTTAACACTGCCAGAGCTATTAGGTAAATAGTTAAGACTATTAGGATTGTCGAAGGGCATAGGCCTGTGCAAGCATTTAAGAAAATATGTAGCATGGCAAGCCTATTCTCTCGAAACACGCAACAATAAAGCAAAAATCATATATAGTAATATGGTAGAGATTGTATTCTACCCAGTAGAAAATGCTAAGTGAGACATTCGAACTAATGCTAGCATTAATCCACTGTCACCAATGCATAATAAAATATATAATTCAAAAAACACATATACTACCAAATACTTTGGACAGGTCAAGATATTTAACATTGGGAATAGCGAAGGCTACAATAAGACCTCCAATCTATATTAAAATCAATGATACTTTTTATTATATTAATAGACAATATGGAAATATTTCTAGTAACGCCATTAATACAACGTTTAGTTTTAAACGATGCCACGTTTGGTTTTAAACAAAAAAGCACGATCCATGACTCTGTGTGTATGACAAATAGAATGGTTTCCAACTTGCCATTAATACAACGTTCAGTTTTAAAGGTAGAACACAACTGATACAAGTAGAATGGTTGGTCGATATGGGCGGTAAAGGAAATCAAAAGAGAAACATACAAAAACAAATCTTAAAATCTGAACCATGAAAGGGATATAAGGTCATAGAGGGCCTGTGCATTTTTCAATTAGGAGCAAACAATTTCTAGGATAAAGATATTCAATTATAAGAATTTTATTGGTGTGATGAGTACCTGTGCAACGTTAATGCTTGTGATTTCTAAAACAGATCCACTGTTGATATCAATGCTTTGTTTGAATGTTTTCTTTCAACGAAGGGATTCTACTTCCAAAATTGGTCACTGTAGAATGTGCATTCTAGTGACGCTCTCTAACCAGATGGTTCTTGGAATCACCTGGAAAAGTTCCACAAATATTCCCCATAGATTTAAACACTAAATACAATAAGCAGAAGATAGTTCTTGGAATCTCCTTAACAAAAAACAACCGCATACGTTAGGCATACATTCAATAAATGAAAAACATTTTGAATGTATGAAAAAAATTTCTCATAAATTAAAACAAAGTAGAAAGAATCAGTCCAGCACCACCAAATAGATGCCTCACATTTATAGAACTCATGCATTTTATTGGATTTATTCAGTTATTCCACGATATGCAATATGCAGTTATGCATATCGTTGAATAACTGAATAAAACGTCGGGAAACCGAAAATGATGGCGCAAGCATAAACCATTATAGTTCAAGACCGCTATGCCACGTTGGGTAACCGAAAACGGTATCTCCTATATAGCAGCTGATTGTGCCAGGTTAATTTTTTATGTGTTTTTTGAATTTTTTTAAATGTTTTGATCCTTCAATTTCAACGACGACCATAGAAGTCATCTGCACCGTCCACTTGCAAAATCTGGAGTGAATGTAGCTAATCTTGAGTTGCTCCTCCACCCCCCAAAAGGTGACCTAATAGTGAACACCTATCTCCTTAATAATACTTGTCTCAATGGGTTATATTGGTTATATAGTTATTGGTTACAAATGAAATTTAATTCACTTTCAATTAATTTGTTTGGTTTTTAAATTTTATATATATATATATATATATATTATAAAATGAAAGATAGGTGATCACGCGATACAAAAATTTGGTTACCACAATTTTTTTCAAGGGATAAATGATCAAAATTGATAAATTTTAACTGAGTTAATTAAAAAAGATCAAGACAAATTACCATTTTGGTCACATGATAAGAACTAAACTAAAAAAGACCAAGACAAATGATCAAATTTGGTCACAGGATATAACTAGACTAAAAATTACCACATAACAATCGGTCATTTATTTGGTCATTTTTAGTTATGTTAGTATGACAATAGAAAATTACAATTTTGACAATGAATTTGTACACTGCAATTCAGAGACACTCGTTTTACTAGATTCTAACACTGCAAATGGATTCATACAACCCATCTATAGTATTAGAATTTAGTAAATGAAGGGTCTTTGAATCCATCTACAGTGTTAGAATTTAGTAAATTGTAGACCCCCATCATGTGTCACATCTTAGTAATTGACACCTGCAAATTAGCTATCATGACGATGTGATCCTAGCTCAGAGATAATTATAATATGGCTTATATATCAAATATATCATCTTGAAAATTCCCTTAGCCAAGACTAATTACTTTGAAATAGATCCAACCATGGGAAACTACTCCATATGGTCAATTAGTAGACTTTATATTACATACACTAGTGAACGAGGAAGACACCTCTAGAAGGACAAGGATGTTTGCCTTAAACCCTTCGCCACTAGAGACAAATGAAAGTGAACATATGACATCCCAATCAAATTGAATACTATGCCAAGCACACTGATTTGACATTCTAGTCCCCACAAAATCCACTAATCCTAGCACTAAAGGATCCTACACGATAAACACTCAAGAATGATAATTCCCAATAGGATTTGACATATCATCATTGAAAATGAACTCATCCACCTTTACACCCAAAATTAAGTCTTGATTTTTCATAAGAAGCCTAAGAGTGTACATAACATGTATTATTTTGTTATAATATTTTGAACATTTGTTTTTAAAAAAAATGAATTTGTTTAATTTTTATTATGATTATAATATATTTAAGTAAAATATTTATAGTTACACCGATCGGCGTACACCTATTGGAAATGGCCAGATTTAATGGTCTTTTAATCACAAATGGGATTTTAATGGCCATGATTCCCTGGCACGTCATTGGATCAAACTAGATCATTTGGATTGATGAACCTTGGATAGTCCTATCGCGGGATCGCTCACCTCTGGTTGGATATGACTTCTCCATCTATTTCTTGTGTATTATGGTGCACTATTGCATCCCTTTTAGGTGCATGGTAAGACTTCTTTTCAATGCTCAAATCTTTGCTAGGGTGTGTTTTTTATTTTCAAAACATCTAGGGTTTCGAGACATCAAGAGTACTCTTTACAGTTTTAATATAAAAAAAAAGGATATTTGTGTTTGCAGGGTAAACATATGGTGGAGAGAAAGTGCTGAAAGATATCAATTACTTTCTCCATATATAGAAAAATGTCCAAAACCTTTCAGCTATTAATTTAGTCTAGTAATATTATATAGGGAAAAATGTCCAAAACTATACATAGCCTTGCAAACGTGCATGATGCAAACTATATACATGGAAAGATGGATATTATATCTTTTTCACAAAGGAAACACTTAGTTAGATATATATATATATATATAAACTTTTCCAAAACATCATTTTTGTAATGTGTCAAACACAAACCAACATTGTCATGCAATGAATAGCCCAACATTGCAATCTGACGAACAAAACCACATGTTACAACATGCCAAAGATAGTGATGTTGCAATGTCTTGAACATACTAACATCACACAATGACGAACATTGTAACATTGCAATCTGACGAACATAGTAACATTGCAATCTATTGAACATAGCAATGCCGCAATGTGACAATAATAGACATGTCATCATAATATGAATAGTAACATCACAATGTGTCACCCATTTCCCTGTCATGACAATGTGATGGACATATCTTGACATTGCAATGTGACAAACACTTCCAAACATACGTATGTGTCAAATATAGTAATGTTGAAATCTACTAAACATAGTAATGTCACAATGTGATGAACATAGCCCTATCCTCGCAATGTGACGAACATAAACGGATGTGACAATGCGATGACCATAAAACTGTCATCACAAACATAGTAATGTCGCAATGGGATGAACATATATAGATGTCATAATGTGATGAACATAGCCCCGTCATTGCAATATGAAGAAAAAAATCATACCTTACATTGTAACAAACAGAGTAATGTTGCAATGTCTCGAACATAGCTACATCACATAGTGATAAACATAGTAACGTTGCATTCTGTTGAACATAGTAAGGTAAGATTGTGATGATAATAGCCATGTCATCACAATATCAATAGTAACGTCATAATGTTTCAAACATAAAAAAAAACTCATAATGCATGACACGTGACCTCATCGTTGCAATGTGATGAACATTTCCTCATGTTGCAATGTGACACATATATCGATGTCACAATGTGACAAACACTTCCAAACATCAGAATGTGTCGAACATATTAATGTTGCAATCTATTAAACATAACAACATTTCAATGTGATGAACATATCCCTATCAGCGCAATGTGATGAACATAAACATACATCACAATATGTCAAACATATCCCTATTGTCACAATGTGTCAAACATAGCCCTGTCATTGCAAACATAGTAACGCCATAATGTGACGAACATATACAAATGTCGCAATGTGATGAACATAACACTATCATCACAATGTGATGAACATTAATGGATGTCACAATGTGATGAACTTAGCCTTGTTGTTGCAAAGTGACTAACACATACAAATATCATAATATGACAAACTTAATATGACGTCACAATGTGATGAATGTAGCCTTGTCATCACAATTTGATGAACATATCCCTCTCATTGCAATGTGAAAAATATAACTAGATATCGTAATGTGGAAAACATATCCCTATTGTCTCAATGTGATGAAAATTTCCTCGCATTTCAATGTGACACACATATCCTAACATTGCCTTTTGACATAAGTTTATGAATGACGCAATGGAATGAAAATAACACAATGTGACACAAGTATCTCGACATCACATTGTGACAAAGAATTCCAAAAATTGGAATTTGTCGAACATAATAGCGTTGCAATCTTATAAACGTAGCAATGTCGCAATGTGATGAACATGTCCCTATCATCACAACGTGATGAAAAAAATATACATCCTAATGTGACGAATATATCCTTATTATCACAATGTGTCGAAAATTCCCCTTTCGTCCCAAACATAATAACATTGTAATGTGACGAACATATAAATATGTCGTAATGTGATGAACATAGCCCTATGTCACAATGTGCCAAACCTAAATTGACGTAACAATGTGATGAACATAGCCTTGTTGTCGCAAAGTGACAAACATATACATCTCAATGTAACGAACATAGCCCTGTCATGATAACGTTATGAACTTGAATTGATGTCACAATCTGATGAACATAACATTCCCATCGCAAAGTGACAAACATTTACAAACATCGCAATCTAACAAACATATCCCTCTCATCGCAATGTGAGAAGCATGAATGGATGTCGTAATGTGGCAAACATAGCCTTTCCATTGCAATGTGACGAACATGTCCTCACGTTGCAATGTGATGCACATATTCTAACATCGCATTTTGACAAAAATTTCCAAACATCACAATGGACCGAATATAAAACATTATGACAATGAGATGTATAGAACACAATGCGACAATGAGACAAACATAGACAAACATTACGATGAGACGAGCATTTCCTAACGTCACAATGTGGTGAACATATCCTTGTCATCGCAATGTGACAAGCATAAATAGACATGGCAATTTCATGAACATAGCCTTATTGGTACAATGTGTCAAACATAGCCTTGTCGTCACAAACATAGTAACATCGCAATGTCACAAACATATATAAATGCCCCAATGTGATGAAAATAACATTATCATCACAATGTGTTGAAATTAAATTAATGTCACAATGTGATGAACATAACACTGTCATCTCAATGTGTTGAAATTCAATTGAATTCACAATGTGATGAACATAGCCTTGATGTCATAAATTGACTGACATATACAACTGTCTTAATGTGATGAATGTATCCATACTATCGTAATGTCACAAACTTAATTTGTTGTCACAATGTGATGAACATAGCCTTCTCAATACAAACGTCACAATTTTATGAACATATCCCTCTCATTGCAATGTGGCAAACATAATTGGACATTGTAATGTGGTAGACATAACCTTGTCATCACAATGTGATGAACATGTCCTCGCATTGTAATGTGACACACATATCCTAACATCTCCTTTCGACATAAATTTTTGAACGTCTCAATGGAACGAACACAACCCATTATGAAAATGTGATGTATAGAACCCTATGTGGCAATGTGACAAACATAGACAAATATTGTGATGAGACGAACATTTCTTGACATCGCAATGTGACGAATACAACCCACTATTGGACTATGATAAACCTTTTCCAACATAATTATGTGACAAAGAAAAACCATTCATCGTAATTGATGACCATAACTTTAAGATGTGGTGTGATGAAAAAAATATTATGTCACAATGTGACAAACAAAAATTGATGTCGCAATGTGATGAACAAAACTTTATGTCTCAATGTGATGAAAAAAACATGATCAAGATTGTAATGCAGTAGTGCCATAGTAAACCATGGTTAAACATAATAAACTTGGACCACCATAATCACATTGACATGGTCAAGGAAGGTCATCCATGGGCATGATAAACCATAATAAACCCCGATCAAACCGTAGTTAACCATGGTAATGGTCAACCATAGTCAAGCATGGTGACGGGCAACCATGATCAACCATAGTGAACCTTTCCTTCCCAAACTCAATTTGTTTTTATAAAGGTATTAATACTTCAATAATGTATTTATTAATATATTATTACTTTATTAATGTGTTATTAATGTATTAATAATTTAATATGTTACATTATACATTAATGTATTAAAACATTAATTTTTACATTGCATTAATGTAATTATGTATTAATACTTTAATAGTGTATTACTAAAGTTAGTAAGGTCAATGTATTACTACTTTATTAACATTTTTTCTATGAATTAATATTTTATGAGTGTATTACTTTATATACTAATCTTAATTGATAGTTTAATTTTTACATTACCTTTATGTGTAATGTATTAATACTTTAGTACTCTTGACCCTATATATATATGTTTTCTACTCTTGACCCTAATGAAAATTCTATTACAAGTTGCAAAAACTGCAAGGAACCCTTCTAGGGAAGTATCCCAAGATTTTATGCTCGGAAAGTATTTGATACAATACCTGAACTAAATATGGTTTCATGACATACAAGGATTGGCGGGTATGCATATAACATGGACTGCAATGAGACTTTGTGTCTTTTTAATCAAATTAAATCATAAGAGACATCACACGATGTGTTTGACAATATCCATCAAAGAAATGTTATTTCTTAGAAAACCATGTTGGCAGGGTATGCTAGGAATGATTGTGGAAAGGAATCCCCAAGGATTTTTGAACAAATGCAGCAGGAAAGTGTGAAGCCCAACATGAACATGTTTGCAATCATGTTGTCGGCGTGCAGGGCCTTGTCGGCTCTGCATTAGGGAATGAAGATCCATGAAGAGAAAAATAGAATTGGGTTTCAGTCTAATGTTATGGTGGACAACTCCCTTGTAGATGTGTCTGCAAAATGTGGTAGCATAGAGAAAGACCGTGATTTGTTTGAAAAAATGAGTAAGAAAAATTGAGTAAACGAGATGCAGTGTCTTGGACAGTGATGCTTGTTGGATGTGCATAAAATGCAGTGTCTTGGACAGTGATGATTGTTGGTTGTGCATAAAATAGGGTGGGATATGAGGCCCTGAGAATCGTGGTGCCCACAAGGAGGCCTGATGGCACCCTATGAAAACCCATTCGCATCAGAGCAGGATACATCCCTCTAGAAGAAGTCATCATTTATCAGTCCAAAGGAGCTCTTTGAGAAGAGGAATATCCTAATCCCCTCCAAGGTATGATCCATTTGTGGATTCCAAACCAAAAACCGAGTATACAAAGAGGAATAGGAATGAAAGGTGAAAAGAGAAGAAGCAGCGGGCAAGTATTGCATCATCAACATGTTAAAAAGGCCAATCTTTTGAGAACAAAGTATATGGACAAGCAACAACAATTGAAAATAGGGAAAATAGAGATCTAGATGTGGAGGCTCTATAACCATGATGGGTCTCGAAAATTGATGGAGTGCAATAGAATATTCAGCTAATAATGTTGACTGTATGTTTTTTTTAAGGAATTCATTGCGGTGTAAATCAGAGCCTCAACATGAGGCTAAGCATAATCATTAATTTGACAATAATTGTGACTGCTAAAAATCCATTGCAATTCTCAAGGATGTAATTAATGGAAATAAAACTAGAACCACGAGATTCACATGAGTGAATTCTTCAATCCCACGTGTTATCACTCCGTAATTTTCCCAGCTATGAGAGGAAAATCACATAGTTAACCTCTAACCAATTTTGGGATCGGAAGCTAGCCTTTCCAATCCAGAGAGGGCTCTCTCTTAAATTGAATCTCTCAATGTCACTACAACAACTGGTTTTCAATGAAAAACTGTGGCTAGATCTTCTGTCAAAATCAGGGTTTCAAAAATATTATGGTAGGGTTGAGCAAAGATCCATTGGACATGGAGTAATCTGATTTGAAATTTCATCAATACTCTGTTGGATACTTGGTTAATCGAACAAAGGCTAATCAAAGGCAGGGTAGAAACTGATTTCCTAGACATAAAATCATATTAGATAAAGGTTGAAAAGAGTGACAATCAATTACACTAGAGCACCTAGCAAAGGGTGAATTCTAAAGAAAAAACATGAAATACTTGATTCATATGTATTTAGAGAATCTAATCTAACCTTATGAGTTATCAAACATTTTACTTTAATCAAATATTGAAGATAAACATAATATGAATTTCACAATGAAGAAAAAACAATCACATAAAGAGAATACACAGACTAAAAAGCATAATCACAAGAATATTTGAAGGAAAAATTCTACTTCTGATCTAGAGAGTTTTGATTAATCTCAAAAGAATATTATAATATGCATCCTAAATAATCTTTCCCTCTCTGATCCCCCTCTATTTCATATAAAACACAGTTTATATCAAAAAATACCTCAAACTGTCTACAAAATATTCTCCAAATACTTAATTACAAATTTCTAAAAATAGAGTATTTCAAAGTGCTTCAAAGTCTTCAAATAAGAGCAAGTCTTCAATTGGGAACTGTCTTCTTGGATAATTTTGAATTGTTTTTCATATGTATAATTGAAAATCCTCCTGGAATCTCCTTCTGGAAGTTGCCAACAAAAATATGACTGTTGATTATGCTCCTAAAAATGGGTCAACTAACTTTGTATTTTGATTTGTTCAAATTAATGTTTTTCCATATGTTTTCTCTCTTTCAATTTCCAACTAGAGCGCTCGAACAATTTCACCTCGAACAATCATTATGAAGAGAACTTGAAGAAGCATAGATACTAATGTACTTGCAATAATTTGACTGAAACTCTCAATTGTCCCTCCCTTTGTCATCACAATTGATGCCTAAGAATTTGGTGTTGATATTCTTCATTTAGAAATCAATCTTTGACATGTTTATTTCCCTCTTGGTGCTCGTGGTTGTTTTTTTGTAATAACTAAGCACACTTGTTACTTGATATTTGGTCCTAACTTTTCATAGATATTTAATAAGCATGCAGGATCATCAACACATAGGCATGCTTTGCATTTGAAAATATTTTATACCTACAACACCATATGGTGTGATACTTTAGCTTAAACGAAAATACATACTTATGAAGGAAAATATGCTTATCAATTCAAACATACATACATGATTATCAAGGAAAATACATACTTATCAAGGAAAATATGCTTAGCAAGTGAAACATGCATGTCAAATAATTAAAATTATAGAAATTAATATGTGTGTCAACTATTTCTAGTAATGCTACTAGACCTAGAGGTAATAATACATTTTATAGATAAGAAATGACCTAGAGTCAAATATACATCTCTAAAAACATCTAGATAACTAGATAATACCATAGAGGATATAGGATTATTATATTGTATACTAGGTGGAGTAGGTTGTGTATTTAATGGATAAATGTTTGAAAGGTTGGCTTGGGTGGACCAGTAGGTGGAATATTAATATGTGGTGGATCTAATGTTGAAATTAGTAATGTAGGTGGAGGAGGAGGGGAAGGAGGAAACTCAAGATATGATGGATGAGGTGGAGGAGGAGGGGGTGGAGGATTAGGAGAAGCATGAGGTGGAAGAAGAGGAGATGGTGAAGGAAGAGTGTCCTTAGATGTACCATCATGTTTAAATTAATCAATTGAGGAAAATGAATAAGCATGTATGTTAGATCAAAGTTGCTAATTGTTCATCCTCTTCCCCCAAATGAATACACTAGCAATATGATGCATCAAAAATCTCATATTGTAGGGAAGGGTCGCATATATATCTACAAGGTTAGTGTCTTGTATGATTACATGTTGTCATACTGGTTGCACTTAGACATATCCACCAAGTAATGAAAATAATTGATCTATGATCTATTAGTTAAATCTATGATCTATCGTTAATGCTATGTTGGGTACTTGCACTCAAGATATCTTATCAAACTCATCAATATTTACATTAGGCTAGGTAAGCCCATGAAAATGATGTCATCACATATCTGCAAAATAATAGACAAAAATAATTAGACACTTTACATAAAACCTTATAATTGATTATAGGTAGATTAAATAAGAAAAAAATATGCAACTAGATTATTCAAAATATAATGATAATATTAAATCTATATTATTGTATCTTGTCCTTGGTAAAAAAGATGATTTCACATCCTCACTAGTCCATCACTGCATATGAATATAATATATGATCGAGGGTGTGATCATAATTAGTTTAAAATTTTTAAATTCACTATCCTACATGATTATTTTTCATGGATTATATTGGGCCTCATTTATCGCCATATGAACATACCCACATCATTCATTTCCCTGGGAGGGAGGAACTCAAATATCACTCTAGTCACCAGAAACCTCTAAAAAAATAAGGTAAATAGGTCTAAATAAAAGAGGAAGACCTATCTCCCATCAAACATGCTATGGAAATGATCTAGAGAAATATGAAACTATCATAAAGTAATGGAAAATAACTTTGTCTTTTCAAGATTGGAAATTAAACTATCTACATAGTATATTAGAGGGAAACAAAGCCACTACCCATGAAAGGTATAGTGTTCTAGTGTTGTCACCATAAGACACAAGAACATAAGATTATTTGTTGTGAAATAATGTATCTCAATTGCCCTCAATGATACATAATCCACTAGGGTCAATGGTAGCCACTCTAAAATATCTTCTCACATATGGAAGATAAGTCCCTCCTAAATCATCAAGTCGAAAACTAACAAAATAGGGAAACATTCCCTTCTCATAGACATGCTAGTGATGAAATAAATTCCTTCTCTATGGGATAATGTCACAGATCCGGACCATCCATAAACTCATATATTCCATTATCATACAAACAAATTGATTTCATCAACAAACCCATGTTCCCCTGGATAAAGTTATCATCCTCATAAAATTTGAGGAGTCCAAATTTTATCAAAAGGTGAGTAATGTGAGCTATAATAGGATGAGGGTACAAAGTCTTCTACCTTTCATAGATCCTTCACTAACATACAAGAGATTATTAGTAGACATGAACTGATATGGATATCATCATGCTTGTCTTTATCATTGATTCATATACAAATTTCATTAGGAACATATATTTACAATATAAAAAATGTATTGTAAATCATGATTTGTAATATACATTAAATATTGAACTCCATCATTCTAACATAGCGATGTTTAGTCAATACGTTGGCCCAATCCTAGGATTTTATTGGAATGGACTTCCAAGAATTGGACTAAGCAAGCCCCTTCTACTTTTTACTTTGGGAAAAGATTTTATGTAATCAATTTTGAAAACCATTTAAGATTGGGATCAAATGTTAATATATGGCCCCTACTTCATGGGTTCCATGGGAATGTTTATTTCCCAATGCAATATCGGCTTTAACCCAAATATGGAGATCTATATAGATCATGTATGGATTATAATTCCATGCATATCCCTTGTTTTTGGGGGTGAAGGAAATTTCAAATCCATTGGAAATAAATTGGGCTATTACATAACTCATTCCAAGCCTAAGGGAAATATCTTCACATGTGTTGGGATATGTGTGGACATAGATTTTTCAAAGGCATTGACAAATGAAATTCAACTCAACCTTGAGGGTTGGAGTCATCTCCAAGACCTTGATTATGAACAAGTACCTCTCAAATGTAATTTTTTCCATGATTACATGCACTTTTACAAAATATGTCCCAAAGCCCAAGAAAATTAGCCATCGTAGAATAATGTGAAACAAGGTTTCAACTAGATTTCAAGAAAGCATAAGAAACAACAACCTAGGATAAATCAACATTATCATAGGCCTCTGATACGCCCATCTAATCCACAAGAAAATATATATGGTTTTTTGGAATATCAAGATGAATAAAAAGAGGAATCAATTGAGGATGATGATGATTCTCATAAGAATTTCCTAGAGAGAAAATATGAGCCACCTACAAAATAAATAAAAATATCAAAATTGAACTAAAGGAAAACATACATTGCTTGGGTTTTACACAAATACACAAGGGAGGTGTAACGTCCCCTTTGCTACGACTATAAGAGAATCAAAAGTGCAAAATATTTTTTTTTTCTTAGGTAGGAAGGTAATGACGAAAACTGTTAAACACGCCACTTGATGATGAAATGACGCATGTAGGTCAGGCAATAGACCACAACGGCTCAACAAGATGGAACATTAGGCAACTTAAGAAACATGCGATGATCAAGGGATAGATAAATGGCTACCCACCCGACACAGGCAAGACAACGTCTACAATCTAAATGGAAAAACCAATTGCCTGACACAGTGGCTTGACAACTAGTAACTAGGAAACTGAGCTATGGCGCGCAAAACCCAACACATAGAGGCATTACAAAACCAAGTGTCGACATCCCAAACAATGAGAAAATGACCATCGCAGGAGGCACCAGACTCATGCCAGGTTATTATTTGACTCTAAACATCAGGGCGTGCAATGATCCCCTCAACAGGAATCATGTTGTCTCAAGGCGATAGATGTGACAGTAACCTTGGTGAAACTTAACACCTCCAGACCAATAACCTAAGAAAAGTTTCAATGCACTAGGAGACGAAAATAACCAACCAGAAGAGTACACCCACACCCCCAAGTAAAAGGTCGACCATATGCATTAAGACATAACTCACAATTAAATTGCATAACTAACCAAAGGGTTTAATGTTTACTACTAGGCGACATGTGGGGAAACGACTATGATCAACCATCTTTTCTAATTCGACTTAAGGGACAAGCTATACAAGGAAGATAAAGACAAAGGTAGGCTCTTGATCTAAATAAAGAGGTAAGAAAAAAAATTAGCTAGAATAACATCTAAGGAGGATTGGAACAAATCAAACACCACTTCAATGTACTAGCCTCCTTCCCAACCTTAAACTTTATAATGAACTTTTGTAAAATTTAAAAAAGGTTCCATCTTGGTTACAAAAGTTTCTTACTGAAAACACCTCTCCTAAATTTTCATTTACGAGCCCCCACACAAAGATCAACTTCTTACTAGAATTTAATGTTACGAATCCTCACACGCAAAGATAAAATTTCTTACTACTAATCAATATTATCTACCCACAAGAACTTTAATGAATTTGGGATCGTAGATACCGAGGGTTTTGAGTGACTGTTGACCCTACTACAGTAGAGAAGAAAATAAAAAAGAAAGCCTGGGGAGATGAAGATAATCTGTAAGGTATCTCCTAAGAAGGCGATGAAAGAAATGGGGCATGGGCTTCACCGCCACCCAGTTCCAGCCTTATTTAAAACTCGAAGACCGTCCACCTCATCTTCAGGCAGTAATCTAAAGATGATCCCATCTGTATGAGGCTGAAGTGTCAATAGATCTGGAGGACATGCAAGCATGGTATCTCTATCTGTCATTAAAAACACAGGATATACCAGGTCGTTGTCAGTTTTTAAAATTCACAGACACACTTTGATCACATTAAATTCGCGGCCAAGCTCTCTGCATATGTTAAATTCGCAGTCACTATATTAAACTAGATGCAGACCTATCATTA
>CBVK0100286394.1:0-22831 GCA_900067695.1 Picea abies
GGGATTTATTATCATTAAACCTTCTTACTTCTTAATAAACATAGCATTATATTTTAATAATTTCGCGACTTCGGGAATCGAGGTTTTAAGGAGAATCAAGGTCAACTCTTGATTTCTCGAATTGCAATTGATTAACGATTCGCTGATTATGTTTAAAACTTAATTAATCATGATTAAAAGGTATTTCGTGAAAAGAGTGTAAGGACTTTGAAAAGATGTTTAAGATGAGATGGCTGAAAAAGAACATGTGAAAATCTTAGAAGGTCATTGACGTTTTTAATTATTACTTTAAAATCGGCTAAATTCCTTTTAAACTATCACTTTTTTGAGACTTCGGTACCGGGACTTTGGAGTTGTTATTAGAAAACATACTGTGTGAATAGCTGAACCCCAATACCCAAAAATCCTGAAAGACCTTTTGACTTCTTTTTAGAACTAAGGGCAGCTCCGTAACCAGAGAAAAATGGAGACTTGGATTTAGAGAAGAAGAATAAACTTTGTTTCAACAAATAATAAGAAGAATTCCTTTCTAGAGGCCCCTCCCTTAAGGCAATTAGAGACCATTAATTAATAGGAAGACCTAAATGATGTGGAGATTTGGTGTTCATGGAAATATTTTCCTATTGAAAGTTAGTCTTATAGAAAGGGGGAAAATATTGTAAACTCGTGTGAATTACAACCTCACTAGAACTTAGGAGGAAATCCTATGAGGGATAAAAGGAACATCCCTAAAAATAAGCAAATAGAATCCATAGATAGTATCAGTACATTGTACTCATCAAATCAAGATTTTATCCTTGCTAAAAATTGGAAAATACCATTTAAGATAAGTAAGGAAAAAATGGATAACAATGGAGGAGGTGTTGGTGCAAAAATAGAGACCAGGGTTCTCGGAGGTTGCCAACAAAAGATACCTTTGTAGTCTAGGAGTGTTGGCATATTCAACCTTCCACAAGGGAATGACCTAAAGGGCATTCGATACATTTGTGGTGAAGTGATTCAAAGAGAGTGCATCATCGTATTTAACATAACCATGTCCATATTCATACATCAATTTGCAAAGACATACATAGGAAGTGATTAAATGCTAAGTACACATGACAAAAGTAATTGCGCAGCATAGAAACCAAAGATCCATACATAGTATAATAAAATTTTAAGGCCCAAACAATATTTTATATTAGTGGTGTCTCAAAACATTCATACATTGAGTACATCTCTCATACAATGGCCTACATAGAAGAAACCCTTCTTAGAGACTCGTTACAAACTCTACCTTACTGCGCAAGAACAATGACATTCACAACCCCTTACTATAGCTTCTCGAGACTGACTCAATAACGACAATGATGATAATAACACAGAGTAACCCTTTTCTCATTACATAGCTCCATATTTATAGTTTTTTCTTGGGTGCTTCTTGAATTCTTGATTTCATTGTCTTTCCGTATTTTTCCTTGCATGCGCTCAAAACTCTTGGATCTTTCCATTTCTCTCCCAGATGGTGCATGATACTTTGTGTCTTTTTTCACTTTTTTCAAACTTTCAGTTAGCTTTCTGCTTATCTAACTATTTTCCACCACTTCAAGTCTTTCGTTGGCATGCTGCACTTTCCGCAAAACTTTGGCATTTCCCAAAATATGGCATTCCTAAAAAATAGAGGGTCCAACAAGACTCGAAAAAAACCTTTGACTCATCTCGAGTCAAAATTCTTCTTCCTTACCATGGCCTTCTGCAAACATAGGTCCCAACTCCGACACAATTGTGAGGGCATGCTGGAGGAATTTTTCGTAGTGCTCCACGTGATCCTACCATTTTCTTGCCAAAATTGAGGCTTTCGCAACAAACTCCTTTGTTACTGCAACATTGGGTTCTTAAGGATGGGTAGGAAGAAGTGTAGTCTATTCAGAATCTACAACTAAATTGAGTTGGTTCATCTGGATATACTTAGCTTCAACCGCAGGACAGAAATCTCAGAGCTCTTTCTTGGCAACCCGAGTAGACTCATCCAGAGCATCCAATATTTCGTCCACAACTTGGATCTCTTCAAATTTGGTTGCCTACTAAAACCGAGCCAGTGATATATTGGGCTTTTGAATTCATGCATTTGAGTTGGGTGTGCAAATCTTCGACTAGATTGCTTCGTCATTCCAACAAGCTGACCCAGTCATTGATCATGCCAAAAAGTTGGCAACATTCATTTACATGGGCATGAAGAGAGTATTGGACAAGATTTCCCTCCTCGACTGCTTATGTGACATTCTGCATCATCTCTTGGGGATTGTCCTTTTCTTTCAATTTGATTTCAACCATCTCTTGTTGAAGGTTGTTGGTCCTCACAGTCGGTTGTGACCAGGAATCAACAATGAGCTCAAGTCCTTTTAGAGGTGCAACTGGGGTGATGTCCTCATGAAGCTCGGGAAAAACCTATATGAAGGTAGCCCAAACTCGGAGAAAATTATCAGAAATGGTCGCAATATCGAACTCGATCTATGTTCACAACCCCTGCTCATGATCATGTGTTGAAGTGGCCATAATTATGTCCTAACGTAGTTGTTCTAACTATTGTGTAATATCTTCATTCGTCTACTCTGTAGTGAGAAGTCTCTTCTCAAGATGATCATTGGATGCATGCATAAGAGTCATGAGCTATGGTGTATACCACGCCACAATCTCACCACTGATGAGGGACAGATCCAAGGGTAATAGTGAAGCTAGTGGTTGGCCACTAGAGACATATTGCTCAGACATGCTAGGGGTATCAACACCATCGGGTGTATACCACGCCACAATCTCACCACTGATGAGGGACAGATCCAAGGGTAATAGTGAAGCTAGTGGTTGGCCACTAGAGACATATTGCTCAGACATGCTAGGGGTATCAACACCATCGGAACTGGGTGAAGTGGTACAAAGGTTGTGATTGATCCTATCTCAGACCTCTGTAAGAAGTTCCCCAATTACGTTGGTGCACTCAAGGCACAATTCCAAGATGGTGCAACACTCTTGTGGATCCTAAAACAACAACTCAATCTATTCCTTGATCAAACTTGTGTTATGCACATAGTGGGTGTCTTTTTGGGTGCCCATCATGTCAATGTGAGGATATGGACCCATTTTCTCCAACACCTCCGGTACTTTGGTTGATTCAGTATTGGGATTACTCTCAGGCAGGGTGTTTAGTGGAACATGGACCCGTGAATCGTTGGGGAAGGTGGATGGAAGGGGAAATGTGGTTCTTGTATCCATCGTGAAAGGGGCAGTAGACACAGGTTCAAGAGTGTCGATATGGGTGTGGTGAGGGGACGATGGAGTGGTGTAAGGGGTTTCTGCAACCGAAGTAGGTGGATGACAGGGGAGTTGTTCTATGACAAAAGTGGGTTGGGTATTGACTGGTGGGTCGTCGATAATAGTGATTATGGGAATGGAAGAGGGAATGGGGGTAATGGTGTGAACTACCGGAGGAAGTGAAGAAATGGGAGTGGCATCATTGATGTGGGGTTCAAGAATGGATTTATATGGATATTCAGAGCATATTCTCTTGCGAGTAAAAGTGGTAGCAAAGGCTTCACAAAGCTACTTATCGAAAAAAGTGGCATCATTTGGAATGGACAGGAATGGGAGTGGAACTGATTGGGTAGTGTCTCCTCTTCTCCTTCGTCATGTTCGTCATCTCACATTGGGGGTGTTCGTTCTCTCTTTGATGCAGTTGTGTTTGGGCCTACACCAATAGTCTATACCAGAACCGATTGTTGTGATATCGTGGGAATCACATATGAGATGCCTGATCTCTTATGTTCTTTGATGAACCCAAGCCATGCAGTGACCTCTTTTTCCAAAATTTCCTCATCAAGATAAAAGGTCAAATGAGGGGTGTGAAAAATGGACAGAGTCACACCTAAAGGCCTCATAAAAGTAAAGTCATAGTTCATAGCGAATCAAATGTTATGGGTGTGCCAGTTGGGTAGCGCTTATGGAATCCTTAGGTGTTGTGTTGCTGAAATAGAGTTGTTGTGACATTGTGTAAATGTAGTGTCGTGGTCTTTTGAGTGAGAGGAAGCAGTGTGATTGTACCAAGGGTTGAAGAGCTTGGTGATACGACTGTTGGGAGCATGGGAGAGGCTTCGACCTTGAGGCAGTAGCCACTTCCACATAGAGAATGCGATTGACAAGTATCCATATAGAAAGTACGTGGTTTTCTCATGCACATCCATGCAGGCTTGCAACATTTTTGTGAGTAGGTATTTACACCAGTTCAAAGGTGATCCATTTTTGTTGAACTTAGCCACTGCTATGGCATCGAGTGTGCACTCACCTCACGAGTAGTTATTCATGACCTTACCTGCAATTATAGCAGGCACAATGAACCTACTCATCATTTATTTGGTCAATGAGTGCTCCAATACTTCCTCTCTTGGTGTCATATTTTTTCGTAGAGACCAATCTCACCGTTTTTGCGGTCTTTCTTCCCTGAGACCTAGAAGCCTTATGTGACATATTTCCCTTCCATAGAGATACCGATCAACTTCTGAATATCATCGACATGGATGGGGTAGGCTTTGTCTAACCATAGAGTCCCATTATGTATTCAATAGATAATAAAATTTGTACATTAGGCAACCTCTCCAGTAGTGTTGAACACCGACAGGTCACGCAGGTTCAACAAAGTAGTGTCCTAGAGGGGAATGAAAGATGGTTTCCACTCCCATTGCAATTCACTAGTCGGTAAGGTCAATTAATCCATGAATGTATGGATATCCATCTAAGGGTATTGTAATGCATCTGCAAGGTCAATATCAAGCAATTGAGTTTGCTCAACCTTTCCATTGAGATCACCAGTAACTTCGACCGGTGGGTCGACAAATTCCACTTGAACAACGAATTTGGGAAGGAATCCTTGGATAGAAGTGAAAACCATATTGGCACACTTTCATTGGTAAACAAATAACACTGGAGGACAGAGGTGTGGATGTGGGCTCACGGGATTCTCAAGGGGCTCCAAGACTGGGTATGCAAAGAACTTGAGTAAAAAACAATAATGTTGAGCAGTCGGGCAAAGATGAGTATATAGGAAAAAATATTGAGGTGACATGACTAGCATTCATTAAGAGATAAAACTTGGAGGTAACTCAGAATTAACGTCAGATATGACCATTAAACGTGATGAGATCTAAGTGGGTATTTAGGCAATAAAGAACATAAGCAAGAACATGGTAGTGGGACAACCAGTTAAACATGAAATTACTTAACACACTAGGAATTATCCAGAAAGGTACTGATCGTTTTTGGGAGTTAAATAACTGTGACGAGTAATGATGGGACGGTGACCAAAAAGTTACCAATGTTAGTTAATGAACAAAGTGACAGTGATAGGGCACGGATTCCGAATTTGGAATTTACTAAATACAAATAGATTTGATTTGGACAACCCTAACCACAAAGGTGATATTTGGGCTAGACAAAATGCCAATGACAAGTAGACTCTAGGACAAGTGACAGTTGGACGTGTTGCCACTTTATTGATTGAAAAGGGAAACATCAAAATAATTGAAAATCATACCAACTGAATTCACCCATGGTGACATGAGTGTTGCAAACCTTTTCTTATTGAGCATCAATATAGGGCTTCAGGCCTGCGCCATTCACCCATACTGGAAAAAGAATGCCATCAAGTTGCGCAAGTCTGACAGCTCCGGACTCACTGATTTCCACAACTATAAAGTGTCTAAGTCAATGCATTTGTAACTTCCTTGGATTATTTTGGTACTTGTTGTATTATAAAAAAACTTGATCACCTTGTGAAAACGTCTTGGTCTTAATGTGCATATCATGCCAAGATGTATGTTGAGCCTTCTCCATTGTTTGCTGAAAATCAACAAAAAATCAAGCTTTGTCCAATGCCAAAAACTCGACGACTCATTCCGCAACTAACTCATCATTTGTTAAGTCAGTAACATGCACAATATATAAGATTAGAGTGATGAAATTGACTAGGAAAACTTCTTCTCTTCCATAAACAAGTTGAAATGGAGTATATTTATGCAGTTTCTTTGCGGTAATCATGTAAGCCCATAATACGACGAGGACTCTCTCATCCCAATCATCTCTATTTGTGCAACATACCTTGGTTAGTCCTCGCTCCATAATATTGTTAAAGGCTTCGACTGTACCATTTTCTTGTGGATGATATGGGATACTTATGTGATGTTGAATTATGAACTCGTGAATGAGAGTGGCTACAGTCTCACTAATGAAATTTTCACCCTAAACACTGGTCAAACTCTGAGGGTATCCAAACCAAGTGATGATGTTCTAAAAAGTAAACCTAGTTGCAGTATCTATAGAGTAATCATGGACTGATTCTGCTTCGGCCTAGTAGGTAAGATAGCCAGTAGGAATGATAATATACCTAGCTTTGGAATGCTTGTTTGATGGATTGATCGGTCCTATGCAATCAACTGCCCATTTCTCAAATTCTTGAAGAGCCTAAACAATATGTAAGGGAAACTCATCTCTGCATGAAGGTTTACCAACTCTCTAACAAAAATCACATGCCCTGACGTAATCATTGGCATCTTTAAAGATAGTTGTCCACCATAGTCTTTCTTGGACTGTCTTTTGGGAAGTTTCATTCCCTCCAACATGCCCTCCCGAAACTCCATTTTGGCATTCCCATAATATTTCAGGCTACTCATGATCAAGTACACATCTTCGAAGGATGTTGTTTGATTCCAGTTTATACAATTGTCCTGCGATCAATTGATATTTAGCAGCACAAACCACTATATGCCTCTTCTGAGTTGCAAAATGGCCATCAGGAATAGTACTAGTAGTGAGAAACAATGAAATATCTGAAAGTTAATCAGGGATAGCCTTATTCTTAAAATGATCCTCATATGGGAGCTGATCATCTATAGCTTTGCCACTCTCTCTTGATTCAAATCAAGATAGATGATCAGGGCCAACATTTAATTTTCCTGGCTTGACAATGACTTCGAAGGAAAACTCTTGAAACAACAACCATCTATGAATTTGGCCTTATAACATAAGATTATTAACCAGATATTTCAGAGAGGAATGATGAGTAAATAATTTAAATGGCCTCCTAACAGATAATGTCTAAACTTTTGCAAAGCATAAACCATATCCAAACCTTCCCTTTTAGTGGCAGTATAGTCATGTTAAGCCTGCGAAAAAATCATGTTGGCAAGGTAGATAGGATGATCAAGGTTTCCTTTTCCAGGTTTCACAAGGATTGCACCCAAAGAAATACCAGAAGCATCAATGTGTACATGGAATTCCTCATTCCAATTCGGATGTATTAGAATATGGGAAATACTTAATTTTTCTTTGAGGATATCAAAGGTTTGATCTCAATCTGGCTTCCAACCGAAGGCTTCATATTTCTTCAGCAATTTCTCCAACGGGGAAGTGATGCTTGCATAATTTATGATAAATCGGTGGTAGTATCTAGTGTGACCCAACGTTGACCGCAATTGTTTATCACTCTTAGGCGGGGGCATATTCAGTATCACATCAACCTTTGTAGGATCAACCAACACTCCTTCCGTGCATACTATATGTCCCAATAGATTTCCAAAGGGTACACAAAATATACAACATAGTTGTCTACATTGATAAAACATCAATTGTAGTAAACATATGTGCTTCTTCAATAGGTTGTATACATTCCAAACATCCATACACACTTCAAGGAACTTATGAATAAAGTCGTAGAATGTAACAATAATTATTCGAGAGAAAATAGTTGGGGCATTCTTTAACCCAAAGGGCATAAAGTTATAAGCAAAAGAACCCCACTTTGTAGTGAAGGTAGTCTTTCTCTTATCTTCTTTCACAATTCTAACTTGATGGTAGCCTGAGAATCCATATGTAAAAGAATAGGCTTCATTTCTCGCTACTTGATCAAGGACTTCATCGCCAAAGGGGGTGGGAAAAGGATCGTATAGAAAATTCGAGTTTAAACTCATGTAATCCACACATACTCTTATATCATCAGTACCCTTCTTTCTCTGGATTACAATAGGAATGATCACTTAGCCTCATTGACAGGGAAAATCAGGCCATCTGCCAGCATTCGATCAATCTTTTTCTTAACCTTCGCCTTGACTCGCAGATTCAAACAGTATGGTTTTTTCTTGAAAAACTTATCATATAGTTTTAGTTTGATCCTCATTTCTCAATACTCTCCCTTAATCCCCTTTAGTTCCGAAAAACTCTTAGGAAATAGATCATTGTACTCCTGCAAAAGAGCCTGTATCTCTGCCATAGTTTTCTCATCCTAATAATAACCTATGGACTTTATCTTAGGATGCTCCTCACTCCCTATATTTACTTTATATAACCTCATAGGTTGGGTGTATGAGTTGTTGATATCACCTGATATTGTATCCTTGAATTCTCTTATTCCGGTGGATTCTTGAAAGGTTAATGCCTAAGTTCCTCCAAGTCCTCAGGATCTCCAGGGTCCTTATCAAATTTACTACAAGTCATGGGTACTCTCATGGGGGATGGATACAAGCTATATTGAAGCAATTTTTCATGGTCAGAGCAGAGTGTAAGTGGACATTTAGGCTTAACCTCAATACTAAACAACATCTTCTTGATTTGTTGGAGCACCACTGTGATTTCATGAGTCTTATCAGAGAACGAGAAATCATGGCAGAATTGATTTTGAAGTGTCTTCCAACATATTGTTTGTCTTATTTTTTCCTCGTGGACATACCAAGATTTAGGAATTATTCCTAGAGAATGAAAGAAGTGATGTGTCGTTTCCACATATAGGAAGGGATTTGTGAAACTTTCCACACTTTTAGACAATGCTCAATGTGTTTGATTGGGTTAGACTGACTATCGTATATTTCCAAGGATAGGAGCTGACTCTTTTGCTTATGATATCATCCCAACTGTGGTATATGCATTAGTGGAAGGAACCGATGTTGCATAGTGAGCTTGATTTCATGCCAAGTGGAAAGAGTTTATTTATGAGTAGCCCACCACCTGGATGGGGAAGACTTCAGGGCTAGGTCAAGTGTTGAGAGTCTATGTTATGTTGCAACCCTACCCTCCACATCAATGAGAAAGATTTGTATATCTGAGGTACCATCATACGTTGGACATTCCTTGATCTTCATCCCAATCCATATTACTACTCAGACAATTCCGCAATGCCTTGAAAATTTCTCACACTTGCCTTGTTTCCAGTTGTTAAAAGTAGCTTCAAACTTTTCATCCGTAGACTCTATGTTTCACCAACTAATGGATCCATATGTAGTGGGATTAATGTAATTTGCTCAATTTCCTGCAATCATATTGTATAGTTGGTCCAGAACATCTTGTTCCATATTTTCCTCCATTGGGTCAGTATACCATGGACCTTGATATGGGTCTAAAGGTTGAGTCACTTTCATGCCATTAGACTCAAAGGTCATAATCTATTTCTTAAGATATATTATATCATATCTCTTGTATGCCCAATCAATACCTAATAGAGTTGGGTACAGATCTTTTCCCCCATTAGTTTGATGACCTCGAAGTCCCCCACTATTTTGACACCAGCCAAATCCACTTAAACATTTTATATCCTTCCAACCAAATAAATGCAATGCTAATTTTCCATCTGCAACTGTATAAGAGAGTAAACTAGCTTGGGTTTACCCATCACTTCCAATATCCTCTTTAGAAATATATTGATGTCAAAGCCCAAGTCCAACATAACATCCCTGATCTGATATTCATCAAGGTGAGAATTTAACCGAAATTCTCTCCCAATTCTTCTCTTTCTTCTTTTTATCCTACTTATGTTCCTTGCCAGACGATTAGCAACAATGGACTCTTCCGGGTTTGTTTGGATTCCCAGGGCCCTTTTGATTGTGTTCCACAACTTCCCAATAAGTTGTTCATCGTCCAAAACGTTAGAAAAGAGTTGTAACCACAGATCAACGACCTACTGTGACTGGACTGGGTCTCCATCTGACCAAGGGATTCTTTAGTGCTTCTTGTTTGGTGAGGATTTGGTGTAAAACTTGGTTCTGCAACCTCGGGCCTCGCAGAACTAGATAGTTGTATGAACATTTCCACTGCATCCTTAAAAACTTCCTTCTTCCTTACAGGGTTGTACTTGGTATTCTTAGGAATCATCTGACCAAGGGATTCTTTAGTGCTTCTTGTTTGGTGAGGATTTGGTGTAAAACTTGGTTCTGCAACCTCGGGCCTCGCAGAACTAGATAGTTGTATGAACATTTCCACTGCATCCTTAAAAACTTCCTTCTTCCTTACAGGGTTGTACTTGGTATTCTTAGGAATCATATTTTGGATCTTGACCTAATGTGGCCTTTCAATATTGGCACCAGTATTGGTTCCTCCTCTAGGTTTAATGTTAATATTGGGTGCTTTTCCCTTAGCTACAGATCTATGCTCATAATTTATCAAGTTGGTGCCCCTCTATCTAGCCCAATCTTCCCACTTGGAAATCATCTCTGGGAATTCTTTAGTAGCATGGGTGTTGTTCCTGCAATGTGCACATCAAGGTCTTCATGGGAGGGGGAAATCTCTGGCAATATTCCCTTTCTCATCACAGTTGTAGAAACAAACTAGTCCTCGTTCACCAGTCTATCCACCTCTAAAATTTTCTCCACCTAGGTGACCTCCTCTGAACCCTTGAGGAGTTTCATTGACTCTGAATGCGGGACGATCTAATCTATCAGTGAGATTATCCAAATCTCTACATTGGTTGGTGGAATGAGTAGGCGACCCACACAATTCACAATATATTGTATTCAAATAGAGGTATACTTTTGTAGAATAGGGCAGTGCCTCGGAGAGTGTCGATAACTTCTACAAATCTCGCAATACTCATTGCTTTGGACTCCTTGATGATTCAAAAAAGCATGGTAATGAATAGATCCATGAAATAATGTTGTAGTTGAAACTTGCGCAACTCCTCCCGATGGTCCTACTAGTGGAGGTGTCATCAAGTGAGTAGGGGGTCATGCACCCCTCAATATTGGACATTCAATTGTTGTATGACCTTTGGTGTAACAACCAGTACACCATACCAGCAGCCGACCTACTCTGGGAAGGGTCAACTCTTGTATTTTGTCAGTTAACACAGACATCTGGCCTTGTAGTTGTGTAATATTATTATCTTCAGGTAGTCTCATCACCCAGAAGCTTCCAAGATAGCCTTCCATAGCCTCAATCTTCATGGCTTGTTCCAGCGCTTCTCCCAAAGTAGTTATCCTTTGTTGAGTCAACAAGATTTGGGTTAACAGTAGAAACCCCTGAATAAACCATTCTCTCTAATGATCCTCATGGATAGGGTTTGCTAATTTCCTTATTTCATTCTAAAATATTTGGTTATACTCCCAAGCAGACTCATCGTCTCTTTGTTTTATCACCTACAACTCAGAGATATCTTATTGTTATGACTAAGGTAATTGAAATTATGTTATAAACCTTTGCTTCACCTAGGTTAAATAGAAATATTGCCCTTGATTATTCCTTGGCTCAATAGATTTCATGTACCACTTTAGAGCTTGACCCCTCAAGGTAGTCTGGAACTCAACCAATTTGTTTGTGTCTAGAGTTTCACGAGACCTCCAAATGGCTGCACAAAGAAACCACTATTTCTCGACGTCCTCATCCCCTTTACCCCAAAACTTTGGGTATTGGGTAAGAGACCATGCATTTTGATGTGCCATCGACGAACTTACAAATCCTATTAAAATGAACCCCGAGGGTCATGGTTATGATATAAATGAAACACTTGTCACACTTTGACTACTACTACTACTTGAACTTGTTGGACTCGAAGGATTAGAAATGACAATATTGACAGAAATATTTGTTGTAGAAATTACCAGGTTTGTAGATAGTGTTGGGGGAATGGGTGGTTCATGGTTGGTTCCTTTACTTTCTGAATGAAATTATTTTATTTGGGGGGTTCCATACATTTGCAGTGTTGTGCTTGTATCTTGATGCAATCTGACATCCTTCGGTGTTGTAGGTTATGATCCTCCTGCAATTGCTTCAGGGGTTCAAGATGAGCATTTTCCTTCAATGATGACGTTTTTCTTTACTTCTTCATATGTTTCTCTTAAGGTTCCCTCCTCCTGTTTTCCTCCTTCAGAACCTTCACCTCTCTCACCAAGTCTCTCTTTCAACCATCGACTAGCCAACCTTATGTGTCTTTTTAAATTCTGCAACTCTTCTAACTAGTTCCTATGACTACTCTCAAATTCGATCTCCTTTCGCGATTGATCGGACCTCTTCATCATTTTCCTCATTTGTTTTCACCACCTCTTCTCAATAATAGTATCCCTCTTCTAAGCTCGTTTTTCCCTTGTGATTTTATTTTGACGGCCCCCCATATCTCCAAAAAAATATTCCTTGACCTAACTCATGGACCCTTCTCCTAAATAACCCCCCCAAGTGAAGGGGTTTACGCTGCCATGTTAGCTAAAGGAACATGCAACATTCCTTCTTCTACTAAAAAAATCTTAATCCACAAGGGGATTTCCCAAAACAATCTTCCTCAAGCCTCTTCTTTAAATATTTCTTCAGCCTTGGAAAAAGATTGGTGGTTCTCTGCAACAAACTCAATAATATAACCTTCTAAAGTAGTTTGTACCGAGAAATCCACAGCATGAGAGATCTAATAATCTAACTAGTAAAAAGTCATTAAACCATCAGCAGTCCAATGATATCTTCTTTTAGCTCAATCTTTATATTTTGGAGCTTCTTGCAACCGATCTAACCACTGAAATACCTCTTCAGGAAATCTGATCCAAAAGATCACGTACTAGTCACTCACAGGCTCTGAATAGAGGACAACGCTCTTCACAACCCTAAAAATTTTGTGTCACAGCTCGAATTCTTGTTGTATAAATGAATTTCACCTTATTTCCGACCAATTCTCAACATTTGATTTGAATATCCAATGAGGCATCCTCTAGAAACTCATTTTAAACCTCAGGTCCTGGCAACAGAACAATTTTTTGGCATAAAAATTGAGACCAAGGTTCTCAAAGGTTGCCAACAAAAGATATTGTTGTAGTCTAGGAGCACTAGAATATTCAAACTTCCACAAGGGAAGGAGGTATCTCCTGAAGCACAGTCGAGACATGTGTCGTAAAGTGATTCAAAGAGACTACATCATCGGATTTAACATAACCATGTCCAGATTCATACATCAATATGTAAAGACATACATAGGCAGTGACTAAACACTAAGTGCACATGACAGAAGTAATTGCGCAGCATAGAAACCAAAGATCCATACACAGTATAATAAAATTTTAAGGCTCGAACAATATTTTATATTAGCAACGTCTCAAACAATGATACACTGAGTACATCTCTCATACAATGGCATACACATTGGAATCCCTTCTCGGAGACTCGTTACAAACTCTACCTTACTACGCAAGCACAGTGACATTCACAACCCCTTACAATAGCTTCTCGAGACTGACTCAATAACAAAAATGATAATAATAACCCAAAGTAACCATTTTCTTATTACATAGCTCCATATTTATAGTTTTTCCTTGGGAACTTCTTAAATTCTTGATTCTATTGTTTTTCCTTCTTTTTCCTTGCATGCGCTTGAAGCTATTGGTTCTTCCCACTACTCCTCCAGTTGGTGCATGATGTTTTTAGGTTGTTTTCACTGCTAAAACACTTCCAGATAGATTTCCTCTTGTTTAATTGTTTTTCGCCACTTCAAGTCTTTCATTGACATGTTCTGCTTTCCACAAAACTTTGGCATTTCCCAAAATCGGGCATTCCTCAAAAATGAAGGGCCCAACAGGAGGAAGGCATAGCTAGAGGTATACATGTGGACATGTGTGAATTCTAGGTTGGTCTTCACAAGAAATCTTACCTTTTCTAGGAAAAGAAATAGGCAAATCAGGAAGTTTTATCTAGCAAACAAATGATTATTCACTGGAACCTTAGAGTAGGAAAATCCCACTCAAATGGTTCAAAATGATTGTGCTCTCCTATAATATAAGAGGCATGGAGAGTTCCTACAAAGGAAACTCTTTGAAAATATTTTTCGCACCAAATAACATAAACACGATTTTGATGTAGGAAACAATTAAGGAGGCCAATGAGGTCAAAGTTATCATAGTGTTTACTCTTTGTGGATGGAATTTATAATGCACCTAGTTTAAAGGGGAAATCTAGGGGGGAGCTGGTAGGGTGGTACAATACCCTTCAATTCGGGAGTATCTCCTTTTTACGAAATGTCCTTTTTTGGAAATTTTCTCTCCATGTTTAAATTTAGTTTTCAATTTTACCAGTGTATATGGACTTTTTTGGTCTAGGGAAGGTTTTGAGGTTTCGCGTTTTTGGGGAGCATGGAATTGAGGAAGGACTATGTGATCATTGAAGGTGACTTGAATTTAATTTTGATACAAGGTGAGAGGTGGAGGGAAGTTATAAGGACAAATCTATGGATGAATATCTCCTTCAGAATATTGATGATGTGGGTCTATGTGACATAGATCCCTTGACTTTGAAACCACCTAGAGAAATAATAGAGTGGGGGCAAGAGCTATCTCCAAGAGACCTTAAAAATTTCTTATGGTTGAGCAACTAATTTCCAATATAGAAAAAATCAAAACTTGGATAGTAGAAAGATACTTATGAGTGGGGGATACTATCCCAAAACCCCGGATCCTTTTAAGTTCAATTCAGATTGGTTGAAAGACCCTAAGTTTAGAGATTTGGTTCAAAATTAATGGAAACATTTTGATAGGTAGTTAAAATATTATAAAATGTTATAGTTTAATGAAAATCTAAAAAGAATCAAAAGGAAAACTATTGAATGGGTAAAGGTTAAATTCCAAAACACTTAAGAATGGGTATGGACTTTGGAAGAGGACATTGCAAACATTTTAAATCAAATCTTAATGGAATTTTTAGTAAAGCAGAGTTAAAGACATTAAATTTGAAGGATACCGCCACAAAGGAGCTATTACATTGGGAAGAATCCAAATGGAGGCAAAAGAGAAAATCCACGTGGATAGTACAAGGGGACGAAAATACCATATTCTTTCACAATTATGCCAAAATGAGGAATAATATCAACACCATTTGGATTATAAAGGATTAGAGATGGGAATGGGTTCATAGCTTCAAGGGGATGGAAAAAGTGGCTAACAACCACTTCAAAAAAAAACTAAGGGTCCCCCTCGAGCTAATATAGAAAAGATAGTTCAGATGGAATCTTTCTTCCCTAATTTCATGGTTCAGGAGAAAAATAAGACCCTCGTGGAAGAGGTCTCCATGGAGGAATTACAAGTGGTCATTGAGTACTTATATAAATATAAGAGTCCTAGACATAATGGATGGTCTATTGAATTCTTTGAAGTTTTTTTTACTTGTTGGATAAGGATCCTTTAATGGTTTTGGAGGAAGCTAGGACTTTTGGTACGGTTATAGAGGCCTTTAACACTACTTTTTTAGTTATGATATGAAATAAATATATCCTTGAGTCCTTCAACTATTTTAGGCCCATTTATATTTTCAATAATGTGTACAATATTATTTGTAAAATCATTGTTAGAAGATTCAAGCTTGTGTTATCCCCTGTTATCTTAGGTGAGAAATTTGGTTTTTATATGATAGACAAATTCATGAAGTTATTAATATATCTAAGAAGGCCTCCACTCTATTAAGGTAAAGAAGAAATCCTCTTTTATTATCAAACTTGACTTATATAAGGCATATGATCACGTCTATTGGTCATATCCTATGTTAATGATGTTACATGTAGGGTTCTCTTCTGAATTTGTTAATTGGGTGGAGGGATGTTACTTTTCTATTTATTTCTCTGTATTGATTATTGATTATGCTTCCCCTTTTCTTTGGACTACAAGAGGATTGAGGAAAGGTTGTCCTCTATCATCCCTCCTCTTTCTTCTTATAGCAGAGGGATTAAGCATATGCCTTCTACATGGATGAGGCTCTAAGAGATTGGAAGGCATGCATTTAGGGACCCATATATCTTTAACTCATTTGTTGTTTATTGATGATCTTTTATTATTTGGGGATGGTTCATTGAAGGATGTTAAATATATTCATCATTCTTTAGAGTTGTACTTCAAATCCATAGAGATGGAATTTGACCAACATAAATCATGCATTATTTTTCATAAATTTGTCGAGGGACAACAAAGAAGTATTAGATATTTACTTTCCTTTTAGGAAGGTGATTTTTAGAATGGACTCAAATATCTTGGTTTTCAATTGAAACCAAATGAATGTGGTTTCTAGGAGTGGCTTTAGTTCTGTAGCAAAATTTAAAATTGGGTTACAAATTGGTATACCATATGGATATCTTTGGGTGGAAGAATTATTTTGGTCAAAGTAATCTCGAAAGCAATTCCAATTTATTGATAGACACTCGTTTATACCCCTAAAGGTATATTACATAATATCAAGAGGAATATATTTGAAAATGGTGAGAAGATGGCTTTGGATAGATGGGAAAGACTAGTCATGCCTAAGAAGGAAGGTGGGTGGGACCTCAAGAATATCTTTCATTTCTCCAAGGCATTGGCTACCAAAAGTTTATAGACAGTGATTGCATGTATTGGTTTATGGAGGGATGCCCTAGTTCAAAAATATATTATTTATTTGTTAGTATTGGATTGGATTAGAAGCCCCTTTAAAACTCATGCTAATACCTCTATTTTTTGGAAAGCTTTGGTCAAATATTTTCCCCCACTAGGGAAATTCCTACACTAGAAGGTTGGTGATGGAAAGAGAATTAGACTAGAGGTGGACCCTTGGATTGGTCGGGGGAATCATTTTAATTTAAATGTGGAACTTCAAACTTCACTAAGAACCCTCAATAAAACAACTTTAGTAGATGTTCAAGATGGAGTTGGTCATTTATTTTGGGTGGATATTGACTACAATATGAAGCACTTGGCCTATATAATTCAGAAGTATAAAAGTGGGATGCTTATGTACAAAAATTGACTGCCAATACCATTATTCATAGGGTTGAGGATGACAAGTTATTGTAAACAAAAAGCCTTACTAAGGGTTTATATATGACAAAACCTGGGTGAAAGGTTATGTTTGTGATAGAGCAAGGGAAAAATCCTCAATGGTGATGGAAGAAGGTTTAGAAAAGTAAACCTCCTTTAAAGTGAAAATTGTTTCTCTAGATGGTAATATCTAAAAAATTCATTGCTACAAACAATTTTATTAAATAATCTTTTGAGGGTATGAGTTGGTTCCCTTTGTTTAAAGGTGTTTTAGAAACTATTTATCATATGTTGGTTGGTTTTCACTTCTCACTAGAAGTATAGGATGCATCATTAACTCTTATAGGAGGGATTGGAAGAGGAAAAGGTGAGTCCTTAGAAGGTAATCTTGAATCTTGGTGGGAGAAAAAAATATTGGAAGAATTTGAAGCATTGCCTTTATTAGTAGTTTGAGCCATTTGGATAAATAGAAATGTAATTCTTTTTTACGATTAATTAATCTCTCCCTTCCAAGATTTTTTCAAAATAAAATGTGCTCTTGAAGATTTTAGGAAGGAGATTACAGTTAAGGTTTCAGGAAAAAAATTGCAACCCTAGATTGATAGGTCCAAGCCTTGCGGGATTTTCGACCATGCATCTAGAGGAAACCCATGAAAATGTAGAGTAGGAGGGGTCCTCCTCTTTTCAGAACAACACTCCCTTTCCTTTTCCATGGTTTAGGTGGTCTTATTGCCAGTGGATATTGTGATGGAAAGAGTCATTCATGACATTCAAATCTTCAATGGATCTCAACTAATGATTAACTATATTTTAGGGTAAAGTAGGCAATTAAACTTAGTGTTTGATCATCTTATCAAAAGGGTAAAAGAGAAATTATGTAGCTTGGGGAATTTTGGTTGTTGTTACATTTATAGAGATTCAAGAGATTCTAAGAATGTTTGGACAAAAGGGTTGTGGATGCTCCAGTAGGCTTACTAGAGATCATAAAGTCTAAGGAGTTAGAGCACGATGTTATGACTGCTAGACATATTTTGTTGGATGATTTGTGGTTTTCTAGAAGGAACATATATGTTTTTCTATATTGAATTTGGTATTTTAATCCACAAATGGATTAGTCTTTCTCTTAAGTTTATTTTTTAAACATTGTTGGAAAACTATAGCTTCAAAGATATTTGATATTCAATTGATAGTGAACTTTAGAGCTTAGAGATCTACTTTATTAAACTTGGTTATTAATATAGAGAGCTAGAAACAACACTCTTTTTTGGTTATAGTGTTCATGGACACATTGCTAAATGTAATTTCACCCTTTCTACTTGAAATAAATGAAATTAAGATTTTTTTATTTAAAAAAAAAACAACATTGCAATCGAAAATATGAAATCTCAACATCTTTTGTGATGCATTTTTTGTAGGTAGCATATTCTGGAAAAAAAACCTCAATCACATCCTCTTTTCTCAAGGATGGTACTCAAGGTAAACCTTAGATTCTTTTGGGCACAAGGCCAAGTCAACAACATGGCTCAAAATTATTACAACAATATATTCACTATAAGATCAACATGTTACTTATGGGAATAGCCCCTAGGTGGTGAGGATAACACTCCATCCCACAACCACTCATATCAGACCCAATTAACATATTTTGTGTTGTTTGTGGTATTATCTGAAACTACTATTTTCAATTAATTCTTTTAAGTAACCATTTTTTTTCCTTGAATTTTGTTTAGGTTCAAGAACTCAATTAGTCCAAAAACCAACAATAATAATAATAATAATAATAATAATAGTATCCTTTGATTAATTAATTCCCACTATAAAATTGTATTTGAATTTCTTAAAACCATTCACCCATAGTGGGAAAACATTTACAGATTTGAAGCATGTGTTTCAATTGTATCATTTCCATCCCCTTTTTTATAACATTAAAATGCCATAATTGGAGTGGAAGTGAAATATCTTTAATTAAAGTAATCTATGAAATGGTTAGATTAGAATATTATTTTTCCAATGATAGATCAAGGGAATTTATAATAATGATAACAAATTCTAAATGAATTAGTTATAGTAACTCTATCCCTCTTCAAACTCTTTAATCTAAGGAATGCCTCTTCCACTTAAAGGTCATATAGAAATCCATTTTTTCCTCCAATAAAGGGTTTCACAAGAACTCACAAGAATTTTGGAGGCCTTGCCTTAAGAAGGGGTCCTTAGAATGTATTATGGTTTCAACTAGACTACGTTCCTCTTCTTAAATTCTTAGAATTGAAAGCTATAAGCCCATAAAATTATTTGAACTCATATAGTAGAATTCCATAAGATTAAGGACATGCATTTAACAATTTGTCATAATATATTCATGGTAGTGCAAGATTCATACATATATTAGAAGCCATCGTGCACAACTCTTTTTTTAATAATAATAAATGCATGTACAAATATACCTAAATGCGAAGCTCTAGAATCTAAAAGTGGTAGGTTTTTGCATTCTAAAATACTTGATTTTACCATTAGTAGACATGCATTCAAACAATAATATATAAAACTCCATGAATGGTAATGGAAATTGGTTTTTAATAAAAATTATTAATGTGAAAAGATTACATAGTAAATTGAATGCTACAATACACGACTCAATGCATTTAGTTTTGTTGTCATTTTCTTGAGACCTTCAAAGTGGTTATAAATTCCACCTAGGAGAACATGCTCCATCATCAATAGAAAAAGAGGAGCTTCACGATTGCAAGTGCTTCACTATTATATATTTGATCATGGAATGAATGATCTTAGATTTTCCTTGTGTATTGACAACTCCCCATATCTCACCTTAAGTAAATATGTAAAGCTACATTCCGCAAAAAAAAAATCATAAAAAACACATACAAAATATGTGTTGGAAACATGGATTCATATTATTTTAGAGCACCCAAAATTGTTCTCCATATTGTACCTTTTTTAGTCATGATTGTTACAAGGTTCAATGCTTACAATGAAAACTTAGAACTCAAAGAATAAGAAACCAAGTCTGGCCCTTCAAACATTAGTGAAGATGTTAAGTCACTATGTAAATATGGGCAATTGCAAGAATCCATGGACATGTGGTTCATTATGGATAGACTCTTGAAAGGTTACACATTATAGAGAGGGAACTTTCAAAGGGGTGAGATAGTCCATGTATGTCTTATTCATATTAGAAAAAACATGTATCAACACAGGTATTCCAACAGAGGATGAACACCTTCATTAACCACTCACACAGCCAAATCAAAGATCAACGCGCCAATTTTTTTACGTGGTAAATCCCCTGTGGGGAAACATCCATGGCTCTAACCAATGTGGCCACTTGAGGCAATTTATTAATGCAAAATAAAATATATTACATAGAGTTTCTCACAATCGATCATCAGCAAATGACCCTCCATGCTCTTTAAATAGAGATCATGGACCAATCGGGTGTTAATCCATGAATCAATGTGCATGTTAAGATCGAGGAGAACATGAGTTTTTGGATCACTCTATGTCGGGAACATATCATGACCGTCACATTACCTAACTAAAAATGCATATTAAAGAAACACACTTTTACCTAACAACACATTAGACCAACTTGATCTTAATTAACTCCTAAGTGTCTAAATATCCTAACAAATCAAACTTATATTTAAGTTGGTTGTAATTGTATATAACACTCTCATTAATATGCATGCAAAATGTGGTAGGTTGAGGGATTTATTCCAACCATTTGATAATATACTTAAACAAGACATGATTTCATGGAATGGCCTAATCTCAAGGTATCTCCTCAATGGATTCTACAAGGTCTTGACATAGTTTTGCAAGATGTAAATTAAAGGTTATATGCTCGATTAGTTTAATTTTTCTAGTAGTCTAAGGACACTTGCCAATGATAGAGACCTCAAAAAGGGCTTACAAGGGCATGTTTGTGTCATTAGATCTATATTGATGTCTCTTATTTATGTTTGGAATGCACTGATTGACATGTACAGTAAGTCTGGGAGAATTGAAGTTGCTCATTGATTATTCAATGAGAACCATGAGAGGGATTGACTTACATAAAATACAATTATTAATGGATTTTTAAATTGTGGATGTCAAGGCATTCCCAAAATGTGTTGCGGAAGAATTGATTTTTTTGTGAAATGCAACAAGTAGGCATAAAACCATATTAGATGTCTATATTCACCAACATTCTCAGTGTATTTTCTAGCATAGTAACTCTTAATTAGGGAAATCAAGGCCATGCCTACACCATTAATGTTGGATTGGAACCATAGGTAGTTGTGGGAAATGATCTTGTAGGTATGTATACAAAGTGTGGAATCATTGATGAGGAAAAACATGTGTTTGAGGAAATAAGAGTTTGGGGGAATTGGTTGAAGGAATAATCAATTGATTTTTTGGGAAAAAACTCTACAATTGACATGGTTTGTTCATTTTAGTGTTTGATAGACTTGATATTCAACTAAGGGTATTTACAATAAGAAAACATTATTTTAGTTCTGAAACACAAGTATTGTTATCAAATATGAATCAACATAGGCCAATGATTTCAATCTTTTCTTCTACTTGTTTTATATATTATGCCACAAAATACTCATATCTATACATGCATGTGTGTAGGTATAAATAAATTCTACATCATTTTCCATATTAATTAATGGATCAACCTCTAAATTATATCATGCATCAATAGGATTGAGACAAGGTTGTCTGATGTCACCCTTCATATTCCCGTCAATGGTTGAAGATTTAAGAAAAGTGGTATCATCCCATAAAAGAAAAGGTTCCATCAAAGGAATAAAAATAGGGAATTCAATCATTGTCACATTTACTATTTTTTAATGATTTCATTGTACTTGGAGTTGGGACTTGAAGGGAAGTAGATAAGTTCAAGGAGATCCTAGCTTTGTACAACAAGGTAATGAGAGTGGAGGTAAATTTAAATATGTCTTCAATATTATTCTATGGTTTAGAGGAGGAAGGGGAAGGCAATGTAAGCAATCACTTCCTTTTAACTATGTCCTTTTTGACAATGGAGTAAAATATCTTGGATTCCACCTCAAACCAAATGACTACACGTTTAGAGATTGGTTATGGTTATATGAGAAGATAGAGAAAAGATTCACAATTTGTTGTTATAGGTGGTTGTCTAAAGGAGGGAGATTAACACTTATAAAATCAATTCTAGCGAGGATTCCAACGTATTAGCTATTGATAGCCCACATTCCAAAAATAATTTGGAGAAGATAAGGAAAAAGTTCTTTAGCTTTCTCTCGATGGGAAAAAGAGAAAATGAGGAAATACCTCTAATAAAATGGAAGAAGTGGCCATACCAAAGGAATATGGTGGTTGGGGTTTAAAGAATATTCATCTATTTAGATCCTCTTTAGTAGCTAAAACATTATGGAGTAATGTTGAATGAAGGGATTCGGGGGGAAATAATGTTGGAAAAATATATTAGTCCAGGTTTAGTAGAGGAGTGGAGAAGAAGGGAGGTTATCCTCAATAATATAGAAGAAATGGTAATAGAATTCCCTCTAATAGGGAAATGGATAGTATGGAAAATAGGAAAAGGAAACAAGGTAAATATAGGAGAGGATCCCCAGTTAGTATTTTCATAAAATTTTAGGCTATTAGATCCTCTAATTAGCATTCTTCATAAGAAGGAGACATATGGTCTAGCTAATGTATCTTATCCAAAAGTGAGCCTAATATGGAGTCAAGGTTGGAAATTATATAATTATATATATATATATATATATATATATATATATATATATATA
>CBVK0100286395.1:0-22826 GCA_900067695.1 Picea abies
ACCTTATCTCCTCTTCCACCTACAAAACTCTTAATAAAAACCCTATTACCGACATCACTAACCTAGTAGCCAAATCCATCATATCCTTTTCCATGGATCCTTCTATCCAAAACTTTCTCATCCCTCATAACCCCCAAACCCCAAGGATCTATGGGAAACCCAAAATGTATAAAAAATGCATTCCCCTTAGACCCATAGTGAGTGCCATAGGATCCCCCATACATGCTCATAGGATGTTGAAATGTGACATAGCAATTAACCCTTGAGCATACTTTTTATATGTATCAATTTTCATAATCATATATAACCATTGAGGAATGTAGCAATCCAATTGAGAACATTGTGTTGTGGAATAACCTTGGATGATCATAACCTGTGAGGAACATAGTAATTTGTTATACGTCAATCAAAATGAATGTTACATTGAGACATAACCATTAGGGAATTTCAAAATCCAAAATAACCCTTCAAGTATGTTGCAGTGCAATACAACCTTTGATGAATGTCTAAATGCAACATAACCATGGAAGAATGTAAAAATTTGACATAGTCAACCAAGAAAATCTTCGCAACATGTCATAACAATTGAGTAACATCAACCATAAACTAATAATATTATTAAATATTCTCAACCATAGTCAATGATGGTAAACAATGGTAATTCATGGCCAATGAAAGCCAACAAAAATTGATGCAAAATAACCCTAATTAACGTTGCATTGTAGCATAACTATTCAGGGATGTAGTAACACAAAATAAGTAATACAAGATGTCAGGGATGTAGTAACACAAAATAAGTAATACAAGATGAATGTTGGAGTGTGACATACATAAAGTCAACCATAGTTAACCATAGTCCATTATGGTCAATAATAGACAACCATTTTTAACCACACTCATCAAAAGTCAACCCTAGAAAACTATAGTGAATCAGACTCAACCAAAGTTAGTTAATGTGAGTGATAATCAACCTATGACTAAGGAGTAAACCATACTAAACAAAAATTAGTCGCAAACATCTATCAACTGTCGTAATGCACCACTATGCAATTTTGATATATATCAATTGTTGAAATTGTATAAAACCTTTGAGGGATGTCACAATCCAACACATTTGAGGAAAATTAAGAAAATTAAGAAAATAAAGAGGTGATCAACCATAATTTGAAAGATCAAAATTATCTCCATGTTTTGAATATCATAAAAAAATAAAATCAACATTGTTATGATCCAACGCCTTAAAAATGATAAGAAGTCAATGAATACAGTCCACTTCAAGGTGGAAACCTCATTTTACAATATATTCAATTCATAAGACAATATATGTGTATAAGAGACAGTCCTAATACTAGGTCTCCTTGGTATATATATAGGAGACAAAGATTACAATTATAATGAAAGGGTGCTTTGAAGTGTTCTAGCCTACATACAAATATAACACTATAAATGTAATAATTCAATATCTAGGGATTAATGTGGTATTTTATACATAAGATGAGGGTTTTTCAAACAAATGTTGTACTCAACACTTGACCTGTCCAACGCCTTAAAAATGATAAGAAGTCAATGAATACAGTCCACTTCAAGGTGGAAACCTCATTTTACAATATATTCAATTCATAAGACAATATGAAATGAGATATGATGATCCTAATACTAGGTCTCCTTGGTATATATATAGGAGACAAAGATTACAATTATAATGAAAGGGTGCTTTGAAGTGTTCTAGCCTACATACAAATATAACACTATAAATGTAATAATTCAATATCTAGGGATTAATGTGGTATTTTATACATAAGATGAGGGTTTTTCAAACAAATGTTGTACTCAACACTTGACTAACCACAGGTGTTTTTTCATGAAGAACGCATCTTCCCATGTCCCCTCTTCTAGTGGTAGGTTCTTCCATTTGACAAGGCACTTAGTAATTTCTTAATTTATCATCTTCTTAATCCTTGTTTCAAGGATTGCTTCTAGTTCTAGTATGATTTTCCCTTCTTCATTAATATCTAATAAAATAGTTTGGACTAGGATCTTGTTTCCTATTAACTTTTTTAACCAAGAAACATGGAAGACTATATGTACACGTGAATATGGAGGAAACTCCAATTCATAATCCATACTTCCAATCCTTTGCAAAACCTTATAGGGGTCGTAATATTTGGGTGATAATTTATTATGCTTATTTTTTTCTTAAGTGACATTTGTTTATGTGGTTGTATCCTTAGAAGTACCCAATCACCCACTTCAAATTCTATGGAAACTTGTTCCCGACGTTGACTTCGTATAGATAATGGTTGTACAAGACCCGGATTCTTTATTATCACTCCTTTATGATGTTGGTAGACCACACATTCAGACACAATATTTTGAACATCATTTTTAATATCTTCCCATAAAAAATCCTTCTTGATCATGTGGTAAGTTTTCAAGACTTCTAAATTTCCTCCTATAGGAGAAGTGTGCAATTCTAGAAGGACCTTTTTTTGAGTTGGGAATTCTTACATAAATATAGGTGATAATGCTACCACAACAAATCATTCTTCCATACAAAATTATATAATGCACTAGGGTCGTCTTGTAGTTCGTAAATGATATTGCATACCTCTTGATATTGCTTCCATTACATCTGTTCTTTTTCCACCAAATCAGATTACAGAATAAAAATAGCACATAGTGAAACTTTCATTTCTTCTTCTTTCCTTGAAAGGGCATATACCACAACATTATGTTTTCATTTTTTCTAGATACTTTAAGAGTCATAACCCAACAACATTGTAACCCATTTTTGTTTCTCTTCTGAATTAATAATTTCTCCAAGAGGTACTTCAAACTATCATGGTCTATTTTTACTTTGAAGTGTGTTCCTATTAGGTAAGGGAACCATTTCTTAACTACATATAGTATGGCCAACAATTATTTTTCATAAATTGGTTTGAGTAAGTATTTTCTTTTAAGTTGGCATTTTTCAAAGGAAAGGGGCCTTCCTTGTTACAAATTGCACCAATTTCATGGCTTGAGGCATCACACTCCACAATACATGTTTTTATGAAGTTAGGTGTGGCCAAAATAGGAGTTGTACACATAGCCTCCTTAAGCTTTTAAAAATATTTGGTTGATGCTTGAGTCCAATAAAATTCCTCCCTCAATAAATTTTTATAGGTGCTACTATTTGACCATAGATCTTGAAAAACTTGTTGTAATAGCATATTAATCCTAAAAACCCTATAAATTTCTTTAAGGTTTTTGGAATTGGCCATTCCCTCATAGATTTTATTTTATTAGGGTCCACTTTTACACCTTCATGAGATAAAATAAGGCCCAAATATTCCACTTATTGAACCCCAAAGGCACACTTGGTTTGGATAAATTTGTTGTTTTTTCCAATAGTTTTAATACTATGTCAACATGTTGTACATGCTCTTCCCAATATTTTTTGTAGATTAGTATGTCGTCAAAAAATACTAACACAAATTTTCTCAGGAAGGACTTGAAAATAGAATTCATCAAGCTTTGAAATGTTGAAGGTGCATTAGTAAGTCTAAATGGCATAACTAAAAACTCATAATGACCTTCTTGTGTTTTAAAAGTTGTTTTGGGAATGTATTCCTTTAGCATTCTAATTTGATGATATCCTGAACAAAGATCCAACTTAGTAAAGAAAATTTATCCATGTAATTCATTTAATAATTCATCAATGATAGGAATAGGAAAATTATCTTTGATGGTAATTTTGTTGATTTGTCTATAATCCAGACACATACCTCATGAACCATCATTTTTTTAAGAACCAAATATCAAAATAGCATAAAAACCTCAAAATAAGTATTCAATGCCTTTACAAAGAGAGAAATTTAGATAATAAGCCTCTTTGAGGGGGGAACCTCCTTATACATCATATGAATTCACAATTACAAGGTGATTCCAAACAAAAAGGTTTCCTTTGTATATATAGGAGACTAGGAGGTACAAATACAACTAATTGACCCATGTTGACATAAATAAAATTACAATACTAATGTAATATGCCCCAATTAAATGGTAATGCACGACAAATTAGGGCTTAACATGCCCCTTCCCTTCATACAAGTGTTGTCCTCAAGACTTGAGTATTTATGGATGCTTCTGTATAAAACACTCATCTTCCCACATGGAATCGTCAGTAGGTAGTTTCTTCCACTTAATGAGATACTCTGAAATTGATCTATCCCTTAGCTGGAGAATTCTTTTTTCAGTGATAGATTCAGGCTCCAATATGATTTTTCCTTCCTCGTAAAGTTTTGGAAATATTGTTTGAACTAGGATCTTGTCACCTATAACCTTCTTTAATAATGAAACATGGAAAACAAGGTGTACTCGTCAAGATGCAGGAAGCTCCAATTTTTATGCCATATTACCAACCTTTTGCAACACCTTATAAGGGCCATAGTACTTCGGTGATAATTTATTATCCTTATTATCTTTCTTTTGGGACATATGTTTGTATGGTTGTAGTCTTAAAAATACCCAATCCCCTACTTCAAAACTTCTTTCACTACGATATTGATCTTCTTGTTGTGTCATGTAATTTTGTGCCATGGTAAGGTTTTCCTTTAAGAGTTGGAGAACTTGCTATTGATGTTCGATGTGATCTTCCATTGCTTGAACCTTATATTTTTATTTTAGAGAATAAGTGATGAATAGTGGGTGATATCCATAAAGCGCCATAAATGGTGTCATTTTTGTTGCAATATGAAAGGAAGTGTTGTACCACCATTCTTCCAAGGGTAACCACTTGAACCATTGTGTTTGTTTATCAAAGACAAAGCAACGAAGGTATCCTTCCAGAAATATTTTCACTATCTCAGTTTGTCCATCAGATTAAGGATGATAAGATGAGCTATGATCAAATTGAGTATCCAAACAAGAAAATAATTTTGTCCAAAAATTTCCAGTGAAGATGGGATCTCTGTCACTTACAATAATCTTTATGATTCCATGTAGATTTTGAATTGTCTCCATGAATGCAATAGCAACTGTACTGCCTTTGAAAGGATGAGAGAGTGAACAAAAGTGTGCATACTTAGTAAGTATATCAACAATCACCATGATGACACTCATTCCTTCAGACTTTTGTAACCCTATGATGAAATCCATGGAAAATTCCTCCCAACATTGACTTGGAATGGCTAATGGTTGTAAAATACCTGGGGTATTAATTGTTTCCACCTTATTTTGTTGGAAAACCAAATATTCTGCCACAAACCTTTGAACATAAATTTTAAGGCCATCCCAAAAATATTCCCTCTTGACCTTGTGATAGGTTTTCAAAAATATCTAGTGCCCTTCTAATGGAGAGGTGTGCAATTCCAAAGTACCTTTGGGATTTCTTACATAAATATAAACAATCTTTGTACCATAGCGGATCATTTTTCCATGTAAATGTATCGGATGTACTGGAATCTTGATGCAACCTTTGAATGAGAGTCCACACTTCTTAGTCATTCTTCCATTCATGCCTTTCTTATGTTATGCAATTAGGTTGGATGATAGAGATAGCACGAAGAAATGCCTCAACATATTCATCCTTTCTTGAGAGTGCATCTACCACAACATTTTTCTTCCCCTTTTTGTAGATGATTTCAAAGTCATAATACAACATCTTGATCACCCATTTTTGTTTCTCTTCTAAAGATAGTATTTCTTCTAAGAAGTATTTAAGACTTTCATGATCTGTTTTTGGGATATCTTCTTCCTTAATTCTAATATGATGATACCCTAAATGGAGATCCAACTTTGTGAAGTATATTGATCCATGTAGTTCATCTAACAATTCATGAATGACAGGAATGGGAAACTTATCTTTAATGGTGATCCTATTGATCTCTCTATAATATGGACACATATTCCATGATCCCTCTATATTGAGTACCATTACTAGCGGTGCAGAGTAAGAACTTTTTCTAGGTATAATAATTCCTACCTCTAACATTTCTTCAACCATATGTTCAATGTCACTCTTTTGGGCATAAGGGTATTTCTAAGGCCTAATGTTAGGAGGAGCACTACCAGGAATTAAGTGAATAGCATGATCATGATCGCGAGTGGGTGGAAGATCTTAGGGAATATCTCCAAATACTTTTGAATGCTTATCAATGATCCCTTGGAGATCTAGAGGAATAGATAGCTTAGATGTTTGAACATCTAGTGAGCATAGTTGTACAATTACACCCTGATGCCTATTTTTCAATAATTTTTTCTTGTCGTTAGAGCTTACCACCTTACTGGGTTTCCTTGTGATACCCTTTAACTCAAATTCCTTTCCTTCCAATGAAAATTTCATGAAAATTTCTTGAAAATTAAAATCCATGATTCATAATTATTGTAACCATTGGACCCTTAGTACGACATCAACACCACCATGGGTATAGCAATCATTGGACTATTCATTACATATTCCCCCATAATAATATTGATCATATGGAATTTTCTTGAGCACTTGATAGTTCCTCCATTTGCAATAATTACTTGAAACTATGGAACTGGATATATAAATTAAATGAGAGCTTTGGCTAATTTGTAGTGAATGAAATTATGAGTAATACCAAAATCAATTAGCACTATTATGATTTTGTTTTTGATATATCCTTCGATCTTGAGGGTTTGAGGAGAGATAATTATAGCCAATGCATGACATGATATGGTGGGATCCATCTTTTTCAGAAGAAATCTCTTCTACATCTTCATCTTGAGATGTTTCTTGTTCTTATTCTTGTTCTCCTTCCTCTTCACAATCTATGTAGAATAATTTCTTCTCACCATACTTATGTCCCTTACTGTACTTGTTGTCACAATTAAAGCATAATTTTTTTTATTTTATTTCCTCCAATTGTCGAGGTTTTAACCTTGTAGGTTGAGTTGGTTTAGAAGAAGGAACATTATTCTCTCGATAGATGTTAGGGGTGGCCCTTCTAGTATCCATAGCCAGATTTTTACTCGATAGATGTTAGGGGTGGCCCTTCTAGTATCCATAGCCAGATTTTTACTTTCAACATTTCTCGCCACCCTAAATGTATTCTCCAATGATTTGGGTTCCCAAAGGCCAACCTCATGTCGAATTTTATCCTTTAAATATCCTATGAAGACATCAATCCGGTGCTCATATGGAATATCTATTACCTTTGTATTCAAACTTTGGAATTTCTCAATGTGCTCTGTAACTAAACCTTTTTTCTTGAGATTTATCAAATGGATGTAGAAGGTATTTCTCCTTGTATCCGCATAGTGTGATATCATTTCTTCCATAAAAAATTTCTAAGTTTAAGTGATTTACAAGAATAAATCCATCGATACCACACTAATTGATTAGGTTTAAAATATAAAGATGCAATTCGTACCTTTTGTGTTTGAGGCACATCATGTAGATAAAATAACTTCTCCATCTAGAGTATCCATGTGATTGGATCCTTTTCATCAAACTTTCTCATATGGATCTTAGGAAAGTGGTTGGTCTTCAACCCAAAGCTAGAGTTTCTATAGTCTTGATTCATCTTCCTTGTTTCCTCAGCATGAATTTCATGGGATACATTGTCACTTTTAGGTGGCCTTTCTATTAGCAACTTTTTCAACCCTTCCATGATCTCCTCTTTTAATCCATCCATATTAGTATCCATCATTGCTCCCATCTTAGATTTAGTTGAATCCATCATCCTTTGTAGTTTATCTTTTGTTACTTCCTTATTTTGTAAATCATTGATGTCCTTGTGCAGTTATTCGCCTTCATCAAGAATCCAAGTACAAATTTATGAGGGATTATTTCTGTCTCTTATACATTTTTTGGTGGCATGTTGTCCAACTATCACTGGAAGGTAGGAATTCCTAATTGGCTTAGGTAGAGGTCGTCATAAACAAGAGAGTCTGAGGTGCTATAGATCTTTGATATATGTGTGGGGTCCAACAATAGTACTTAGCCCTATAGCTCAGGAAACTAACTAAGGAGGCTTGACCATCGCCTTAGCCGTACTATCTAAATACCCAAGTACTAGAGAGTGATCTCCCCAAGTGTTATTCTCGGTTTACTATAGCAACAAGACAATCAAATGTTTTACTCGGTTGGTCTTAGAATTCTAGGGGGTCTCCTGATATACGCCAGGTACATGGGAACTCAAATCTGTAGTAGTTTTGTCTAATGCACAACCGTTCAAAAGGGGCCTTCTGATATACTCTAGGTACATTGAAGAACCACATAGTCCACGGGTTGTAGTGCTGAAAAGTAATGTCAACTCCTACGTTTAAAGACATCGGAATATGTTTGTACCTAAAAAAATATAATATTCTACCAAATGTATTTGATACTCCTTTTCTCCCACTTTATTCCACTTTTTGAATCACACCAACTATATCTTCTAGTCAAAAGATATGCAAATTTCCAAAACAAAACACACCTTTTAAAACCCTCATTTGGAGACTATTCTGCTAGCTGACCTTTCTTCTATTGTAGCTCTACAATTTCGGCCCTCATGAGTCTAAAATTTATAATTGAGGTATCATGACGTGTCTTCTTTCCAACTCCATAGGTTATACCAAGATTGGATTCTCCAATAGAATTTTATAATAACTTTTCCAAGATGTGTTGATTTTTTTCCCTTTCATTAGATCCAACTTGTGTGGACTTCCACATGTCACTTTATACACTTCAGAACTTTAAATTTGTACCAGTACAACTTTTTTCCCTACCCTAACCAATGGAACAAGTATCACTCAATTTGGACGTCTCTAGCTTCAAATATAACAATTTTCCCAAGAACACCTTTTTTAGACTGAAATCTAGACTAGCGAAAAACCCCAATTTCCTCAGGGAATAACTTTCAGAGTACAATGAATGAAGGGATGAAATTTTTACAAATAATACTTACCTATTCCACCTTCTTACAGTAAAAAATTTAGAATTTGAAACCAAGACGAAATAAATTGGGAGCAAAAATTCCAAGAAGACTTGTTTTAGACTAGTTTCACGACTAGTCAAAAACCCTAACTTGAACATAATGTATCTCCAAAATTATAATTAAACAAGATATGAAATTTAGACCCAAGTTATATATATATATATATATATTTCCTATACACCATAGAAATTCTAGATCCTGAAAGCTTCCAAAAAAAAAAAAAATTAGTGAAAATTCCAGTGTATAGGAAATATATATATATATTTCCTATACACCATAGAAATTCTAGATCCTGAAAGCTTCCAAAAAAAAAAAAAATTAGTGAAAATTCCAAGAAGACTTGTTTTGAAGAAGCTAGTCCCAAGTATTTTCTAGCTCTGAAACCAAATGTTAAGAACCAAATATCAAAATAGCATAAAAACCTCGGAATAAGTACTCAACGGCTTGAAAAAGAGATAAATTTAGACAATAAGACTCTTCGAGTTGGAAACCTCCTTATATATCATATGAATTCATAATTACAAGTTGATTCCAAATGAAAAGGTCTCCTTGGAATATATAGGAGATTAGGAGGTACAATTAAAACTAATGGACCCAAGACGAGATAAATAAAATAAAAATACTAATGTAAAATTCCCCAATTAAGGGGTAATGTGCCCCAAATTAGGGCTTAACACATGTTTTGTAACCAACACCATTGGCGAAGAGAAATAAATTTTGGATAGGTTGAATGATGTCAGGATTTAACATTTCTTGGATCATGCACTCAATATCACTCTTCTATGCATATGGGTGTTCGGTACAGGCCCATGTTAGAATAAAGGATAATTTTGGAGAATAAAGAAAAATACAACTAGCAGGAAAAGCAACATGTGCAAGGTAAACATGAATGTAGAGGAGGAAAGCATGTGAGGTATGCATGGAAGAAGACCTAACCATGCTAGGGTTAGGGTTTTGGTAAGAATATGAAATGACTAGTAATCCAAGAACATGTATAAATAGGTACCTAGGAGCTCTAGGTCAAGGGGTCTGAGAGTCTGAAGTTCGGAGTTGGAGGTCATGATGTTTTTTCATTGTTATCAGACTGTTATTCCAATCTATTTTTCTAAGCTGTGGAGATGAGGAGAGGAACTAAGGTAGATCTTGAGGGTTAGATCACAGGATGAGGAGCCTGGTGTGATCTAGTATGCCTCATTGTAAGATCTAGATAGATTTGGATGGAGAGTTGTAATGCACGAGGCATTGTAGTTTTGGACCCATAATAATAATAAAAGAGATGAGTAGCCAAATATTTATGGACATAGTCCAAGAGGGGTGAACCATGGTAGATCATGCATTATGTGACTGAATGTTATCTATCTCTTTTATTGTTGATGATTAGATATTAGACAATTGAATGAATGAATTAGTTAGATATGATATTTTACATGCATGAGTAAGAATGACAGCTTAATCAATATAAGATTAATGTTAGATTAAATAAATGAAGACTACAAAGTTTAATCACAGATCCACACTAATTTCTCAGGTTGCAAGCACCTGAATGTTGCAGCCACCGGGTGAGATTGCGCAATGCATCCTATGCGTTGTGTTGCCTTTTGGTTTACCAGGAGGGCTGATAGTTTTAGGAGGTTTTTTGTTGGAAACCAAGTGGACTTGAACTTGGGTCAGCCCCATAAGGGTAGTAAGAGTAAACTGTAACAAAAAAATGGTTTTGTTTCCAGTTGGAAGAGAAAGGGATTGAATGAATGAGATCTGCTAAAGAATCGTGAAAATAATGTCAGATCTGGTGACACAACGATAAAGAATGATAATATAAAAGGGGATGTTGAGGCCATGGAACCCAAGGAAGGAAGAGATCAAGAGCTGGTTGAAAACAAAGGAGATGGAAGTTTCGCAAAAAGATAACATAAACTTGAAGTTAACACTGCGCAAATATTGGGACAAGTACGTATTCAACGACATGCATGAAGTATTTTTTTGTGATTTCCCACATGTGTTGTAGTAGTGGATATTGAAGTTGAAATACAACCATCCTAAAAATCAAATCAGACAGCTAGAGTGGAATCTCGTGGAGATTGTGTAGTTGCAACAAGTTGACAATAAATCTATGCATGTAGTAGATTTCTTTTTAGACAACATTGTTGCAGGATTTATCACAGAATTTGCAGTAGATACTACAAAGTCTTACAACGTAGTAGAGAAATAATTTTTAAAGGGACCTCGAGGTAGGTATATCATCTCATTGTATAATTCCATTAAGATTTTACTGTATAAAAAAGGCATAATGACAATGGCCTCAAACAACTAAACTTCCCTTCATGCATGGGGGAACGGAGGAAGCACTAACAAGAGACGAAGAAATGGAGGAAGAGATGGATAAAGGAAAGAAGGAGGAGGCCTTAGATCCAATCATGATGGAGGAAGACCAGATCAACAAGATCATGGAAACAACTGGAAGAACGTGCAATGGAGTACCCTACCAATATAAGATGAACAATAAGAACAGAGCCATAGTCATGAGGGAAGGTTTAGCAAGTGATAAAAAAGAGGTAGAGGATCTATGGGATCTGGAGCATATTGAAGAAATCCCATGTGTGGAATATGAAAGGAAGACAAGAGGTACAAGATAAGAAACTAGAGGCAAAACTCCTATCCATATCAGTGTCAGTGTGGAACCCATAAACCCATGTGAGACTAATACACCAGAAAGACCACCACCTTTTAGAAAACCGAATTTAAGTGAACAAAACATAGCAAGAAGTACATCTACATAGGGAGAAACAACTTAGGCATCCATTTCAGGAAGCATTAGTCAAAGATCTACGTTGCACAGAGGTAGTAGTTCAACATTCAATATGGAAGGACATGATCCCACCATTAGGTTACCATAATTCAAAGGAAAGGCATCAGAGGACCCTGAGAAGCACTTTTTCATTTGTAAAAATATCTGGGAAGCAAAGAAGATCACAGATGAGGATACCAAACTTGCACATTTATCCATCACGCTAAGAGACTGCACACTAGATTGGTACATGAGCTTATCTCCATATAGTCCACTAGGAACAACTAGAACAATTGTGGATATCAATAAGTTGTTGATAAATAAATTCCATAAGCCTAGCTCAGAGGATCAGTACATGAACAATATGATATAGATCAGGCAGAAACAAAGAGAATATGTCTTGGAGATAAACGATAGATTCAAATGATTTAAGGGAAAGCCAAAGTATTCCATGACAAATATGCAGCATAGGCATTTGTTTGTGAATTCACTACTACCACACTTGAAATACCCTTTGAGACAACAGAAGTTTCAAACCTAGGCAGAGGCCCTGCAGGGAGCCTTGCAACTAGAAGAGAACCAATATTAGAAGATAGATCCAACAATAGAGGATCTCAAGGAATACCTGAAGAATCTAACATTTTAATTAAACCAGAACATGAGTAAGGAAAAAAGACAAGTTGTTTGGTGTACCACATGTAGGACAGAAGGACACCACGAGAACGAATTTCCAACATTCGCATAGTACATGGAAATAGGACTGCCAAACCCTTTGTCAAAAGGAGGACTATGGTGTGATATTTCTAATACATGGGGACATGATACATATCGCTATCAAATGATGCAGAAATACTAGATAGTTCCTAAGAGTTCTTATTGCAACTTATGCAAGTCAGTAAGCCATGATGACAAAGATTGCAGGACAATGGAGATGATGAGGGAAAAACATTAGACACCTATAGGGTGCAGGAAGAGATGATGACAGGGAAAGTTACACCATAGTTTAACCAAGTACCAACCCCATATAACATTGCACCACAGCAATATAACACTTCACAACCACAGTAAAATACCACGCATCCACAGTATAATCCCACGTAGTATAACGAGGTGCCTCAGTACAACGCACTGCAAGGAGATCGAGCTAGCTACAGAGGTGTAGGTTAAGGTAGAGTAGGATTTGGAAGATTTAGAGGACCGATGGTATTCCATAACTGTCAGCAACCAGGACACTATGCAAGAGAATGTCCACTTCCACCTATGACATGTATGTATTGTCGTGCATTCGACCACGACATAGAATATTGTCCAACACTATTGGGGAATATCCAGGAAAAGAGAAATCATAACAATCAGAATTTTCAATGGAATTCTACAGAAGCAAGGGATGATGGAAGAAACATCAACATAGTTACGTGCGGAGGAGCTAAGACAAGAGAGGACGCGATAAGACAAGATCCAACACAACACCAATGGGTGAAGAAAAATTTTGAACCACAGAAGCAGTTTGATGCGCGGAATGAAAGGGAGATATTCAAGCAAGCTAGACATTGCATCTACATCAATTGTGCAGCATAATTAGGACATACCAACATACAAGATGCATTCATTGTTGGATCACACTAATGAAGCACAATCCCTCGAACAAGTAAGTACCATAAATGTTTTTGTTGCAATTGTGTGTTAAACTACTAAAAGATCTATCATATGTTAAAGTGTTACAAAATATTTTAGAAAGATGTAACACAGATGTAGAGGGAAATCTAGAACAAAAAATATTTAATCATCTACATACGAGGAGGTGGACAAGCAAAGAATTAAGAATGAACACCAACATTGGAGATTTCAACATGGGGTATATCATATTGGATTTAGGCTCTGAAGTGAATGTATTTCCCAAGAAAACATGGAAATGTATGGGAGATCCCACAATAAGATATGCACATGTTCAGCTGAAACTAGAAAATCAACACAGGGTTCTACCAATTGGAAGGCTAAAGGGTGTGACAGTATATCTCAATGGAGTGTGCACTAAATACAATTTTGTGATATAAATAGTGGTTGGCACAACACCTTATCCAACATTTATTGGCTTGGATTAGGAGCTTGATAATTAGTCCATAGTCAATCTGAAGACGAGGAAGATGGCATTTGAGTCAGGAGAGTACAGATCCATTGCACCATTAGATCCATAAGAAGGAGAAAGGTTTGTAGAACCCACTTGTTTAGACCTCAAGGAAATTAACCAGTTATACAGAACCATAGTGCGAGAAGAAGATTATGTGAATCCAACTGCAGATGGGGTACTCAGTTGGAGAATTATCACATCATGGGCGTCAGACTCAGATACAAGGTTGGAGAATTGGCAATAGAGATTACATGAAGTCTCCACAAGAAGGTGCAAAAGAATATACTGCGTAGTAAGATGGGTAGGTACATAGATAAAAGAACCTACCATCTTTCATGGGATGAATGACTTAGAAGAATTCATAACGAGATAAGAAGATGAAGTGTTATAAAATCATAGGCTCTTATCTCTGGATATAACACTTAAGGAAACACTTGGAATATGGTGGGGTGAACACAAAGAGATAGTCAAGGACTGGTACCAATGTAAGTGATTACTACGCATCAAATTTGGCATAGAACAGGTAAGCAATCAATTCCAGAGATATGAAGAATAGGGGACACCCATCGAACACTTGGATAAGTGTAGAGCACTATGGAGAATGACACCACCAGAAGAATGGCCTCACCACTTTATTCACACATTGGAAGGGATTCCAGCAAACTGGTATGTAGACCAGGAATTGCGCAGAGACACTGCAGAATGGACAACATTACAACATAATTTTATGGTCACCTTCTCATTTGAACATGAGAACCCCAACATAGATTCAACACTCAAAAAAATCAGAGGGGCAGTATTCATTCAAGAACTAAAGGTTGAACTTATAACAGAGTATCAATAGCAGAACATAAAGACAGTGAAAGAACTATTGTCATGCTACCAAGTGCAGGAATAAGCACCAAATGAATATGACCCAATGACACCACCAGAAGAATGGCCTCACCACTTTATTCACACATTGGAAGGGATTCCAGCAAACTGGTATGTAGACCAGGAATTGCGCAGAGACACTGCAGAATGGACAACATTACAACATAATTTTATGGTCACCTTCTCATTTGAACATGAGAACCCCAACATAGATTCAACACTCAAAAAAATCAGAGGGGCAGTATTCATTCAAGAACTAAAGGTTGAACTTATAACAGAGTATCAATAGCAGAACATAAAGACAGTGAAAGAACTATTGTCATGCTACCAAGTGCAGGAATAAGCACCAAATGAATATGACCCACGCAACATTCAAATTACATAAATTGAATGAGAAAGGCAGGTGGAAGTTCCATCTCTCAAATCATAAGCATTTACTGTGCCAATCAAGGTGAAGAAATTAAATATTGGAACAAATAATCTCCCAAAATGGACAACATTGGAGATTACTAGGATGAACAAACAGTAGAAAGAATAATAGAGTTGTTGCACGAGTAAAGTGACATGTTTCCAACAACCTTTACATAGATGAAAGACATAATCTAGGAGATCTACAAGAGATGAATATACCTCTCAAACTTGAACATAGATCATTCATACAATGACCATATCGACTGAACCCAATATATAAGAAAAAAGGAAAAGCAGAAATTGACAGAATGTTGGAGGCTGGAATCATAGAACTAGTGGAGGAATCTGAATCGGTAAGCCCTGTGGTAGTTCAGGAAAAGAGGCAGTGAGAGATAAGGATCTGTGTATATCTTAGGAAATTGAATTATTCTTGCCTACATGACCCTTTTCCTACCCCTTTCACAGATGAGGTATTAGAGAATGTAGGAGGCTTGGAAGCATACTCATTCATAGATGGATTCTCAGGCTACCATCATATCAAGATAGCTCTAGAAGATAGGTACAAAACCACTTTTTTCATAGAATGGGGATCCTAAAGTATACGGTCATGCCTTTTGGACTGAAGAATGAACCAACAATATTCTCAAGAGCAGTCATAGCTGCATTCAAAGAATTCATCCATCAGTTTCAAGAGTTTCAAGCAAGGAGACCTAGTCTTGGTGTGTGATAGTAAATTTCTTTAGAACCCAGGAAAATTCAAAATGCATTGGTTGGGACCATATGAAGTGAATATTTTCAAATGCATTGGTTGGGACCATATGAAGTGAATATTTTCACAGATGGGGGAGCTGTATAGTTGAAATATTTAGGAGATATAGAACTCAGAGGAATTATCAATGAGAGCTGACTGAAACTGTATAGGGACAGTCAACCTTCTAGAACTTAGGAAGTTACCGTGCAGTAAAAAGATATATATATAAGAGAGAGAAAAAAAGAGATTGCGTGAGACATAAGAAGACTTCACTAAATGGAAACTAAATGGCCAAGCTACTTCGTAGAAAGAGGTTGAAGTACCCACAAACACCAGAGCTGCAACCACGCAACAAAAGGAGAGTCTAGTTGAGGATATCACTAGTCAGCCAAACTTTGATATCAAAAGGAAACAGATGGAGGCGGGGTCCTCTAGCCAACAGAAAAGGAGGAAGGGAAAATAACCTATGGCATGGTCTTTTCATAGGTAGTTGAATGCAAAAATTGTGCTCCTATGGATTCTAGAAGGAGTGCAAACCATGCCAACATTGTTAGGTTTCATGGAGAAACTGAGGTACTCGGACCACGATGTGGTCGATGAGGGAAAATTCTGTGAATTTTCACAACACGTTTATTTGGAAAGTATAGGGGGAGTGCAAACCATGCCAACACTGTTAGGTTTCATGGAGAAACTAAGGTACTCGGACCACGATGTGGTTGATGAGGGAAAATTCTGTGAATTTGCACAGCACGTTTATTTGGAAAGTATAGGGGTAGGACCCTTTGTATATCCCATCTTACAACCGAATCCATGGGCATCTGGCCTAGAAAACACCAACATCCTCAACCTGCTAGAGATTTCCCACTTTGGAAGGGGAAAGAGGTCAACAACTGCATCAAGTAGTTGATAGCGATGCTCCATGGAGGATTCCTCTAGCTGGAGCATCTCGTCACCATATATCTAAATCTAATCGTAGTGATCACAGGACTTCCATCAATGGGTGAGAACCCTGCGTAGTACCTGGATCACAAAACCAAGGAGAAGGCACTAGCAGAAGAGATGAAAAGAACATATGGAACAGAGAGGGGGTCACACAGTATAATAGTTAAGAGAATTAGAGATGTTGCGACACACATGGCCACTAATCTCATGGCCTGAAAAATGATGTGAAAGTGTCGCAAGGAAGAATTCTGTGTTGGGGTCATCATAGCTGCAGCGCAGTGTGAAAATCGGACCTCACTTAGCCAAGACCCCTACCTGTTAAACTTATTCATGGAGGAATGAAAATCCATGTAGGACCTTGTCATAGAGTTCCACTACTCGTGGCTACTCATGTTGACTGCACTAATGGGGTAGAGGGAGCCCCCATATTCATACTATTGCAGCAGGAATAAAGGACTAAGTGAAAGGTGCGCAGGGCCTAATAAACCTTCAACATAGGACATCAAGTAAACACCTTCGGAAAACTACAATAATGGAACCTTGTAATAGTAATCACAACATTGTTAACAAGATAAGCACATAAAACTCTAACCTTCTTATGCCCAGGTTCCCAAACGTTGAGTGAAGCCAAAGAAAAAACCAAAACGAACACAAAATGTGCATAGATTTTGGTATAAGTAAGCGACCCTTAAACCCCAAGCACACAACGGAGGAAGCTCGAAGACAAAGAGATGGAACCCTATATTCCCTCTAACTTGAACCAAAAGGAACCCTCATCTTCCACTGGAATATTACCAAAACAGTGAAGTGAATGATAGAAATATGCTCTTCCACTGGAATATTACCAAAACAGTGAAGTGAATGATAGAAATATGCATAGGGTGGTTGTGACATTACCTCTCCAACCCTCGTTCCAAGAAGGTTACACCTGGCACATGGGAAGGTTTTCATGAGAGGCTACAGATAGGTGTTTGAAATAAGAGACAATAAATGTTAAGCACAATATTAACAACCTCCAACCACTCAATTTATCAAATGTCGAAACATAATTAATGATGACCAGTCGAAACATAATTACAATATGACTATCATACAAATTTTTTGTTTATCCATTCAACCTATGTTATGATTGATTGGTCAAGGAAAACCATTTTATTAACTTACATAAATACCTTAGTAAAATTTATCCTCCCATCGACTATGTTGTACCCTTAGAAATCAAGTGTAATGTCCACTAACTTAGGCTATAGGTAAATAAGGTTGCGACAAAGGTATAATAATAACCCTAATAACCTTTTTTCATGGAATAATAAATGAGGGTTTGTCAACACATAAGTTATATGACATGGGAATTGTAGTTTTACCATATGAATTACAACATGATACTAGGAAATATACCTTAAAGTTTATAACTTAGGACAATCGAAAATTAGTGAGTTGTACTTGAAACTATTACAAATATAAAAAGTAAATTTTCATAAATCTTTCTTCCTGGAAATATACCTTAAAGTTTATAACTTAGGACAATCGAAAATTAGTGAGTTGTACTTGAAACTATTACAAATATAAAAAGTAAATTTTCATAAATCTTTCTTCTAAGAGACTTCTTATTTATAAAACTTGTGTGGTCAAAATAGAAGAGTATTACACTTTACTTAGTCATAACTACAATATTTCTATATATATATATGGGCATGTGACATAATGGTATACTAGATTTAGGAACTAGACTTGGATTTATAAGCTCAATCATTGATACTAATTTCTATTGTTATATTTTCTTCTTACAACTAGGAAGAATATTTTGATTGGAGGAAAATGATAGAAGTACCTATTTTACTTGAAGAAGAGTCATATAAAAATGAACCAAAAATTCCCGAACAAGGAAATATTGGTGAGGGGAATATATGGGTTAAACTGAATGAAAGCAGGGATAATAGACAATCTGAATTAATTCAGACTATACAGGGTATAAGGGAAGAATTGAAAACTATTAAGGTAGATAATGAATGAATTATAAAGACACCAAAATAACTTAATGCAATATTATTAGAAAAATTGTGTAATTAGAAATCGAAAAAGGATAAAGGTCAAATTTCTAGTAATTCTAAAATTGATCTGCACAAGAAGAAGTCTAGGAAATTTGAACATATTGAATCAATGAAACAATATATTTTTAACGAAAATGAAACTTCAAGTGAGGACAATGCTAAAAAGGAAAAAAGAACTGAAAATAAACATAAGCATCGTGATGAAATTATGGAAGAATTTAAAAAGATAAAACCTCCAAACTTTAATGGTGAGATTGAGAATGGAGAACAGGCAGAAGCTTGGCTTTCTAAGATGCAAAAATATTGTTATATATATAATTATTCAAGTGAAATTAAAGCAAGAATGGCCATCTATAATCTAACTGAGAAGAAAGATATTTGGTAGAAATATATGAAGAGAGTAAAGATTATTAAGGAATGTAAAATCACTTGGAATACTTTTAAAAGATATTTTAAGAAACAATATCTATTAGAACAATATTATGAAGGTAAGGATAAAGAATTTTATGAACTAAAATTGGGAAATTTAACCATGAAAGACTTTTGCAACAAATTTCTAAGCTTATTGCGCTATGTACCATATATTGTGGATGAAAGATGAAATATATAATGCTTCTTGAGTTTTTTACCGACCACGTATAAATATAGGATTGAATTTGAAAATTCTATGATCTAGAAGAAGTTATGCATAAGGCTAAATTGTGTTTTGAACAATATAAAACCAGAAACAAAAATGCTAAAAACTGGAAAGGTAAGAAAGTTGAAAGATTTGATCCACGAAGAAAAGAAGGAAAGTTTTTCAATAAGAACATTGCTAAAGGGTTTCAAGGAAATAAATATAGAAATAATAAGCCCTATGACCTATATAAAAGTAGAAATGAAAAATCAACTTTCTATAACAAAGAAAGTGTGGTGAACCACATTATTTCAAGCATTTTTCTCATAGGAAGAAAAACAACATCAATATACATACAATTCGAGAAGCAAAAAAAGATGGTGAAATAGTGAGGAGCACCCCAAAGATTAGCGCAAACTTGGAAAACAGACAAGAAGATCATCAAGCTTCCATGGTGGAAGTAGAAGGTATATTCAATAATCAACCAATTTCCATTTTGATGTATCCAAGTGCTATTCTAAGTTATGTTTTACCAAATATAGTATAAATTTGTAAACTATGAAAAGAAAAATTTGAAAAAGCATGGCCAGTATAGCTTGGTACAAGAACAAAAAGGAGATTTACAAATCTTATTAAAGGTTGTGAAATTAGTATGAATGGCTTTAAAACTCAAGCAGATTTGAATGTCTTGAAACTAAGATCATATGATGTATTAATGGGCATGGATTGGTTATAAAAATATAAGGTAATCCTAAATTGTTATGACAAAACATTTACTTACATAGATGAAAATGGTAACATTATTGACAGTAAAGGGATACCAAGAACCATTAGTATTATGAAGATATCATCCTTGCAAATTAAAAGACGTGTTTGTTAGAGATGCAAAGTATTTGTAGTACATGTAATTGATAATGAAAAAGAAGAAAGTAAGAAGGACATAGAAAAATTCCCTATATTGTGATGTAGACCCCTAAGGGTTGGTGCGACCTCCCGATCTAGGATCAAATCTCACAGGAGCCGAAGAGGCTCATGGGTCCTTACAGAACCCCTAGACTCTTTACCATAGTTCCTTCACCTTAAACACTGTGTGGAATTTCCTATTCGCGAGGGTCCTTTATATTTCACGAAGGAATACACGTGGCCACAAGATAAATCCAACAGATTAGATAAAAAGGCACTATGGTGCTCCGAGACTCCAGAACTCTGAGAGAATTTACTTCAAATAACTGTCCGCTCAAATGCACCAGAGTCTTTACTGAATGAATTCGGTCATAAAGTGACTTGACCGACATGTGTAGGTATTAATCTATCCTTCCACTTCTCCAATGTCAAAGGTAAGACTTGATGGGATGATGGATGGGGATCCACCCCTCTCACACAATCTATGACTGAAAATGACTTTGGGACTCTAGGCTTCAGGGAATTTTATTTTCACACAATGACGACGAAATCAATTAGAGTTTCAAATCATAAAATAACCCAGAAATATATGGCTCTCTCTTGTCCATCGATCGACGAATGATATTAACTCCGGGCTTCGGAGCTTTGGGGATCCATGCCTCCCGAAAATAGTTGACTTCCTTGAATTGCCAAAATGATGAAGTCTGAAGGACTCAGGGTTTAATGACTACACTCCTCCAACCTGATCGAACGGTTGTGGGGAAATTCAGTCCCTTGTGAAAAACCCTCGTCCATTCATTCCTTAAACAAAGGAATTTTCAACTTCGTGGGTCCCTACCTAGAACCTTTCACTCACTATTTCTCCTAAGCTTCATCCACTTTGATGAAGTGAACCTTGGTGCACTCATGTTCATTTCCCTCCAGATATTTTGAGCCTCAAAAATTTATGATCCCACGCACTCCTTGCACTAACTCTCCTGATCTTGGAACTTTTAAATGTCACCTACGCACTCCTTGCACTTGCTCTGTGTGTAATTTCACTATCTCTCCTGAACCTTTGAACCTGTAGAAGGTTCATACTCTGCACAATTTTCATTAGCACTGTGAACTCCTTGCATGAAGACTACCAGAAGAGAAAAAAATGAAACTTAAACAAAATCATAAACTCATTCAGTAAACAGACAACATTCATATAAATACAAAACACAACAAAACAGTGTCAATTAAGTTCCATGAAGAACAGTAATAGTTTTTATAGTCTCTCTAAGGAAATTTGAGAGTATTCCTCTTCATTCTAACCTAAATAATCTAGTGCTTTCACATCTTATTAAATACATTCATATAACTTATCTTATTACAGTAAATGCTCATTTACAATTTCAGGTATGAGTTGATGCGCAAAATATGTACAATCTATAGACATTAAGACAATTAAAAATTTTTGGATGTACATATAATGGTTCTAGTCTTTAGATATCAAGTTTAATTAGAAAGGTCTCACAATTAAATGGCATGGATTCCTTGGAATCAAAACTAGCTAATTCGTGTTGTGTTGTACGTTGAATCACCTTCCACCACACTTCATTAAATGATGAGGGTGATGCTCATGCATCATACTCCCCTGGACAAACATTCATGGACTCATGTCCATGTGCTCATCAAATTTCTTTCCATGTTTATGGATTTATTCTTCAATCAACTAGATGGAATCTTCTATTGGATGGTCCCTCCATTTGACTAAGTATTCATACTAGACCTTCCTCCCAATTCTTTTAGGTATTCTGATCTCTAAAATATTTTCTATTTGGAGTGTTTTTGCTGTGGGAATTTGTTGCATCCAATGGACCTTATCTTGATCATATTATTCTCATGTTTCACCCCCCTTACAAGGATGCAAGTTTGCTACATCAAATATTGGTGAAATGCCAATGTATTCTGGAAGCTCAATCTCATAAGCATTTGCAGAAAATTTCCTTGGGATTTTACAAGGTCCTATATTTTTAAACTGCAATTTATTATATTTACCCCATGGGAATCTTTCTTTCCACATATGTGCCAAAAATTGGTCTCCAAATTCAAAATTTACCTCTTTCCTTTTCCGATCTACTCTTTCCTTGTATCTTTGGTTGTTATTATGTCGCTCACCTTTGATCTATTCATGCAATTTTTGCATTTCTGTAGAAAACTCTTCTACTCCTGCACTTTGAAATTAAGTGTGTCCCAAATATCTTAACTCAAAAATTCCTTTGGGGTGCATTCCATATACTATATGGAATGGGATCTTACCAGTACTCGTGTTTGGTGAATCATTATATGAAAATTATGCTTGAGGCATAACTTGATCCCACTAACTCTTATGTTCAACCACCAAACTTCTCAACAAATTTCCAGATTCTATTCACTACCTCAGTCTATCCATCTGTTTGAGGGTGATATGTT
>CBVK0100286396.1:0-22823 GCA_900067695.1 Picea abies
TGGAATCTTTCCTCTAGCGGGCCCCTATCTATACGTGGCATTAATCTACTGGTCCCAAATTCCACCACCTCCTACCGTCTGACATACCTTTGTCACCTCCTGATGTCATCATCCACATTTTTCGAAAGAGTCACTTCCCATAATTTCTGTGAGTCCTTCCCCCTCATTCGCTCATGGCAAGCCCCCTCACCATGATTTTTACCCCAATCGGTAACCGCCACTTCACCTGTCCGTATTCCCTCAGTTGCCATCACTTGCCATATCACATTCTAAATGATCCGTTGGCCATTTATTACTGGATAACCTATCCGTTAACCAAATGACCTATCTCCCATGCCCAACAGACACACGTTTACTCAAAACTACCCTCACCCTGCTTTCTTTCACAATTTATCCGCTCATCGCACCAGATAATTTTTACCCCATTTTCTCCGTTTTGTCAGTCACCCCCACCTACAGTTGTCCCCCCTAATGTTGTTTTTTGCAGGTACTGTTGCAGTAATGGCACCAAAGTCAAAACAAGTAGAAGGAGAGGAGAATCCATTTCTCCCACCCCCTGTTGACCTCGACAGGATACCACTGGCCGACAAATATTATTTAATCGCAGATACTAAGTGTGATTTTGATTTTGCAGACCTCCAGTCATGGCTCAAAGAATTTTTCCTGGACCAGAGTGATGAAATAGGACTCCGGGAGTCCAATCTACCCCTGTATCTCTTTCCTTAGATTCACTCTTTTCTAGAGTTTTCCTTCAAATGCCAAGCCCACTACATTATCGAGCAAAGAGCCATTGTGTCCTCCTCTGGAGAAGTTCTTTTCCTCATCACACCGAAAACCATCAACCAAATGATGCAAATTCCCCGAGCTGACTCTACCTCACCTTTCAACCTTGAAATTCTCACAGAATTATACCAGAATATGACTTTCCCCCAAAGAGCTCAAATATTTGAGCTTTTCCTCCCACCATCCGCTCAATTTCCCTCTACAAATCCCCCTTATCCTTCTTCGACCAAAGGAAACTAGATCATCATGTCCCTATGCACCTTGTTGGTTTATTACTCAGATCAGTGGGTAGATGAACCCATTCTAGGATTTTTATCTATTTTCTCCACCGATGAGAAACCCACTACCCAGTTCGACTTCAGCACGTTCCTGGCAAATAATATTCACGAACAGTTTGTCAATTTCGTCACAGAAGGCATGTTCAGGTATTCTGCAATACTTGAATACTTATTCGTTTTATTTCAAGTGAACAAATTTACTTTTTCTATGCAGAAGATGGACGGAGATGGAAAACCCTAGGCAGTAACCGCAAGGACCTCCCTTCTCAGGCATAACTCCACAAAGTTCAGTTTCAAGGAGTTCATCGATCAATTCTACCACCCAATGCTAAGTATTCTTAGTGGCAGGCCCGAGCCTAGGATAAATGATGAAGTTTAGAGGATCCTGCATCTCTCGGATCACACAAAGACATGTGATTGGTATTTATACCAAAATCACACTAAGATTAGAGTATATGGGTGCAAGTTGGCACCATATAAGCTGCCCAAATACCTGCCTATCAGAATTTTTTCGCTGGAGTACATAAGGCAGATGATAAACTCTGATGATATTCACTTCGTGTCACTAAAGAAAAAGAAACAACTCAGAATCAAAGGGAAGATTGGATCTTTCATTTGCAACAATCGTGGCGCTACAGAAGAAGCAGACAGGCTGCTGAAGGAAATGAAGTTCTTCATGAGTTTCACATGGCACTACGATCCATGTGGGATCATCTCCAAGATGAGGGTGAAGAACAAGAATATCCCATATGTCCACGAATCTAGGCCCGAAGTCGAGAAATTCAAAAACTACATAGTATGGGAACCAAACACTTTGGTCGAAGCAGAACAACAGGATCCCCCTACCACTGTATCACAAACAACCACCCCACAGGTTCCGAAAAAGAAAAGGACTAGGCAAGATTTGTCTCCGCCTGTCACTGAAGTGTTGTCAGAAGAATTCCAGTTGCATACCAAGAGGTCTAGAATTAGTTCAGCTCCTGACCCGACTAGGAAAAAGGAAGTCCCATCTACTACAATGACCAAGGTTGATAGGCCACCTCTCAATGCAAGCCTCCAGCATATCATAACCTCAACGTTGCCAAAGAAATCTACAGATGCTCCACCAACCACCCAGCTAGGCAAGGTAGGACTGAAGCTGAGCATCTTTGAAAAATACGATCTGATCAAGAAAAGGAATCAAACTCTGACCATCAGCACTTGCGCTCAGTTCTAGAAGCAGATGTCAACTGCACAACATAGGCTACTATCGACATTTGGCACAGAGAAGGGCATAATGCATATGGCATTCCTCCAAGCATAGGTGCTAGATCCAAAGGTAATCACTGATTACAAAAGAGCCACCTTTGAATTCCAAACTAAGGATGTGCATCCGACCAATCAGACGGATCTACACAAGCAAACAGGAGAGATGGTTTTCTATACGTTGGCGCATGCTTCCACGACTGCGTCCAAATTGCAAGTGTCCCTGAACAACATCCAAACATAGTTGAAGTTGGAAAAGATATCATCCTTTGCCAAGGACAACAAGATCAAGACTTTGGAGGAACTGGTCCTCAAGATCGGTTACGATCCTTTGAACGTGAAAGCAGCTGAGGAGATGATTAAAAAGAAAAATGCTGACATAGCCTCTTTAAGGAAATAACTGAAATTTCCGCCAACAGAGGATTCGTAGGTGAAGGAGATAGCAGAGACAGAAGGAGAAATAGATGAAATGCTCAAACTACTCATGGAGTAGAATGGCCAACTAAAGGAAATGGAAGCAGAGATGGAGAAGCTAGTAAAAGATAAATAACAACTAAAGCCAATGGAAGTCATTCCATTGAGTTCCATTCCACTTTCGGGAGTGAGCACAACGTTAGTAATAGAAGTCCCATCCATGAATCCATTGACATCCCTGGAAAAGATAGCCAAATTGACTAAATCTATGGAAAAGATGAACCTTCAGGAAATAGAGATTAGCAGGCTCAAAAAGGAGATTGAGAACCTTTAGGAACTCAAATCTTCCTTTCAGATCAGCCTCTCCAAGGAAAATCAAGTATTATACCAACTCAAACAAGAGTTTCAACAGCTCCGAAAGTAAACAGTGGCAGGTAAAACTTTCGCCGAGGTTAAAGAAAGTGTTTGGATAGACATCACCAAGTCTATGAACGAGATATGGCCCATTATGCAGATCATGTTTGAGCAGAATGAATTGGTGCAAAGAAGCAAACAGGGCATTGAGAAGATCAGATCAGAATTGCGAGAGATGCCAACACAGGCTAATGAAATCATCAAGTTCCTAAATTCTAAGACTAGGGAGGAGCTGGAAGAGTTGAAAATTGAAGATAGAACATAGACCATCCTTGAGGTCAAGGGAGTTTTGACCAAGAGAGGATTAATGATTCAACTGGAAGAAAAGGTTCAGGCCATGGACCTAGGAGTACAAAGGTTTTTTAGTAAAATTGAGGCTCTACAGAAGAAAGGTCTTCCTATTTTGAAGGTAATTAATGACAAATTGATGACACTCCAAGACTACAAAAAGAGACTGGCTGATGTGGCCAAGGATAGTTCAAATTTTTTAGGAATTCAAGGCAACATCACTGGCAAGGCGTTTCTAGATGCGCTTCAGTGGGACATCAGTATTCAACATGAAGTTCGATACATCTTCGTCACCAAACCTACCTTCACCAAGCACACAGAAATGGATGAAGTTTATCGAAGGCTACTTTGTGATCTGATCGAGTAGCTGATGAGCTGTCCCAGCCCAGTCATTTGCCTAGTCAGATGAGGTCGTGCAGAGGCCTCACCAACGGTCCACCCAGAAAACAACATGCAGTTGTGACACATCATCAAGCAGTTCCTAGATTTTTGAAATTTGTTAAGTTAGTTAGGGTAAAAATAGATTTAGCACATCTTGGTCTTTGATGACAGGATTGTTTGTAATTTTGAGTTATAAATACTTCATCTTTCAAAGTATTGAGGGTTGTTGATCTTCACGCCCTGAAGCTATCATACTGTAATATTTTTGAAGAGATCTTCCATTAATACAAAGAGGCATTTTACAGGATTCTTGCGTGTATTCATTGATGATGTTTTTCTCTCTAAGCTAAATGTTATTTTCACTTTGTTATCACACTCTTTTCTAATTCTAATCTTTGGAAGTAACGAATGTTGCAGGATTTATCTCGTATACCCTGTTTTTGGCTTAAAAGATTTTAGTGTTTTATCTTCTCATTTTACAATAAAGAAATTCTTAGTTGCTTCTTTGTTGTGATTGTCTTTCTCATCTTCTCTTCTATACCTCATTTATGCTACTGAGGAATCCAATGATTATATTATCTTTCCCTGTGAAAGGTTACTTTGTTTTTTTGGTTTGGATTTCATCTTTACGACACAGACCCCATAGCCCAATGGATGTGTAAATTGTCTCAACCAACTCAACAAACACTACGACAACAAAGCCGACTTATTTATTTACCTAGCCTAATATTTAAAAGTTTGAAACATATTTAAATCATATAGAGAGATCCCTCTCTGAAGTTGGAAGGGCTAGATCCCAGCTTCAAAAGTGGTTGGATAAGGTTACCTCTCGTATATTTCTTCATCCGAACAACCTCTAGAAAATTTACAGAGTGATAACATAGTGGCGACTCCACTGGGGAAGAACATAACTAAAAATTTATAGCTTCACGTTTTCTTTTCCCTAGAAGAAAAGTTTGTTCCTGAAATAATGCAAATCTGAGAAGAAAGTAATGTTTAGAGGTTGATTAAAATTTGTACATATTATTTTCAGACTCTTAAAACTAAAAAGTATATATATATAAATCAAAAAAGAAATCTGGTTCCCAAGTAAGTTTATACTCGATCTCATCCAAACCCAAAACCTACGATAGTAATAGATAACCTAGAATAGTTGCTCAAGAAAAAGACTGTAGCTGAAGGTTCAGTAAGTCATACTCCCTTTCATAAGTCCCTTTCCTTTTTAGGGGAGCTCGTTACCTTTCAAAACCTTGAATTTGACATCCTTTCTGAACAAAGCCTGGTTAGGACAAGATCCGATAGTTTTGTGACTGAAATCATTTTGGACCCAACCATATTGCAACCCTGGACTCCTGAAGTTCTATCTCCCACTACTAAACCACAAACCACTCCCTCGGTGCTAGCCAGTCTTTCCTCATGCTCGTCTTCGGTTGCTACCTCGCCTATCATCCAGTTTGTTATACCACCTCCTCCACCCATCATGGCAGCCATATATGCTCCCTTGTTGTTGGTCGTGCCTCTTCATGCCATGCCCTAAGACTATCAAACGAGACTCCCACAGTTCGATGGAATAGGACCTTTGAACGCCCAACAACACGTTGATAAAATGAATGATTATTTTGACCTGCACGAAGTAGATGAGGCCGACGTTCAAATGATATTGTTTTCCCAAAGTTTGATAGGTGACATTAAGAAATGGTATAAAGGTTTATGTGTTGCCTTAGTCCTTGACCTTACCGCAATCCAAAGGAGTTTTCTAGACAGATGGGAGGTAAAGAAAAACCCTCTCCAAATATTGTCAGAATTTGAAAATATCAAAAGAAATCAAGGTGAGACAGTACATGATTGCTGCAATCATTTCAATAACCTGTACAATGCAATCCCAGCCGAAATCAAACCTCCACAGGGTTTTGCACTGATAAAATTCCCTGATGGTTTTGATGCTGATATATCGTACCAACCGAGGGAAATAAATTCTACCACCCTAGAAGACATGTAGAAAAGCGCAATAAGTGTGGAGGCCAATTTGTTGGCAAAAAGGGCAGGACAAAGGTTAGAAGAGGAGAGTCACAATTAAAGAGGAACCTTCCACGTCAACCTTCGATTCCAAATTAGATTCCTTGGCCAGAGAAATGGAAAGAATGATGGAAAGACTTACGGTATCAGAAAGAAATCCACCGAGAGAAAACCCACCAGCTCCTCAAGTTCAGAATCCTAACTTCAGAAGAAACCCTCCTCAAATCAGACAGAGAGATCCTAGGGATCAAACAGAGCAGAGAGGTCTAGATCAATAGATCAGATCCCCCCTACAAGAGAATTATGTTGATGAAGGAGAGGAAGTGATTGAGGAAATAGAGGATACTCACATAAATCTCATGGGCATTCACGATAACGAAGCTATTTTCCTTACCCAAGAAGAGCAAGAAGTTTTTCTTCTCAATCAAACAAAAGTAAGTGAAGAAGTTGAAGATGACGAACAACAGGCATTCAAAAATGCCATTTTGGAGGTACACTGGCAGTACAATTTGCGAAGTAAAAAGACTGAAGGAAGTTCCCCAAAAAAGATGGTTGAAACGAAGAAAGTAGTCGAAACCAAAAAAGCCTCTGAACCTTCTACCAAGAAGATTCCTAATAGGGGTACTACCGAAGTTCCCACGAAAAGAAACCTTGCTATTTTGAAAAGATCACTGCAGCCTGAAGATTCATCAATTAATCAACCAAGTACTTCTAGCCAGAAGAATGTGGTAGACAAACCATAATTGATGAGCCAAAGCAGAGTCCCTACACCTTTCAGCCTCGAAGGGGAATTAGCCAAAGTAAAAATTCCCATTCCACTTTCCGAGTTGATGAACAAAGACGCTTATCGTTCACAGGTGATTAAAGTGCTGACCATTGAAACTGATATAGGTACAAAGGCTTTAATCATTGGATCAACAAATCATTCAGACATGGTGAACCTCTTGAATGATCAACCTGAACTTCTATTCGAACCTGAAGTAGATGTCCAAGCCGATAATGGTGTTGTCGCTCCTTTTTACATCAGTCTAAATATACATGACCTGATCTTGCATAATGCTATGCTAGATTCAGGTGCTTCCCATAATCTGATGCCTAAAGCAGTGATGGAGAAACTGGGACTGGAGGTCACTAGACCTTACAAGGATTTACACTCATTTGACTCTAGTAAAGTTAGATTTATTGGTTTGATCAAGGACCTATGTATCATCCTGGTTCAGATTCCTGCAAAGAGCATGGTCATGGATGTGGTGGTTGCAGACATTCCCCCAAAATATGGAATGTTTCTATCCCGGTCTTAGGGGGCTAAGTTGAGAGGTACCCTGTAGCTGGATATGTCGTATGCCACTATCCCAATTTTCAGGCAACAAATAAGGCTATAGATAGAAACATTGATGAAATACATGGTCAATAGCCAAGAAAAACCGCACAACTATCCTCTTTACTCCGCGCATTCTAACTTGGATTCTTTTATCTTGTATAACGATGGTGACATGAAGGAACAAATCACTCAATTGGAAGAAGATACATCTAGTCCAGATGAAGGCCAAGAAATCATTGGGGCTGAAAGAAAGAAAAACTTGATAACTGAAGAATTACCGGCAGATTTCTGGAGTGTGGATTTTGATGTAGAAGTAAGCAAAGAAGGAGCCAGAGTGGGAGTTTGGCTACACAATCACATAACCAGGTATTTAGAAAACCATTCTTACAAATTAAATTTCCAATGCACTAATAATATCACCGAGTATGAAGCCTTGATGCTCAGTTTGAAGCTCTTGAAAAGATTTGGTGCCAAACATATTATGGTAAGAGGTGTTTCTGAGTTAATAATCAAGCAAATTAAAGGTGAGTATGCTGCGAAACATCCTCGTCTTAGAGCTTATAGGAATGTTGTTCTTGATGCCCTAAGATGTTTCACTGAAGTTGATTTGCAGGTAATGCCTAGGGGACAAAACATTTTGGCAGACGGATTGGCTACGTCAGCAACCACATGTAAGATTCCTTTTCGCTCGACTCGCCCATACACGGTAGAGGTGAAGTGCATACCAAATGTTCCCGACAATATCAGGTATTGGAAAGTGTTTGGTAATGATGATCAAATCGAAGACTTTCTGCAGTGTAAAAATGATTTTGAATGTACAAATATAGATTTAGAGAACGAAGATGAAAATGTAAAAAGATTTGATTTTTAAAATGATAGCGTAAATGGCGTAGATTCAGGAGAATTAGGCGATGATGAGATGGAGACCGATATTTTTCATTTGAAAATTAATGTTTTACCTAGGGGTCTAGTTCCTTTAGAGGACTTGTTTGATTTTAACGATGTAGCCAAAAAACCAAAAATTGAAGCCAGTGGACAAGAAGTAGAAGATTGTAATATAGGAATAGAAAAGAAACCCAGGATGGTCAAATTGTCCAAATCATTATCCCTTGAGCAAAAACTCAAATACATTGAGCTATTCAAGGAATATTCAGATGTGTTTTCCTGGGGCTATGAGGATTTGAAAGCTTATGATACCAACATCATACAACATAAGATTCCAATAAAAGAAGACCAAAAACCGTTCAGACAGAAACTTAGGAGAATCAATCCCAACTTACTCCCCCTGATAGAAAAGGAAATCAAAAAAATGTACAATGCCAAAATCATAGTCCCATTACGTTTTTCCAAATGGGTCTCCAATTTGGTCCCGACACATAAGAAATCTGGGGAAATCAAGCTTTGCATTGATTTCCAAAATCTGAATAAGGTCTCCCTGAAGGAAAATTACCCCTTTCCAAAAATGGACCACATACTACAAAGGGTAGTTGGATCTAGTTGAATCTCTTTGCTAGATGGGTTCTCGATTTATAATCAGGTCCTCGTTCACTCAGATGACCAAGACAAAATCACTTTCACTACACCATGGGGCACTTTCATGTATGTGAAAATGCCTTTTGGTTTGATGAATGTTGGAGCCACTTTCCAGAGAGTGATGGACATCGCCTTTGTGGAAGAGTTCGGTAAATTTATTGTCATCTATCTGGACGATGTAACTGTGTTTTCCCAATCTGATGATGAGCACCTGCGACATCTCAGACGATTTTTTGAGAAATGCAGGAGGTTTGGAATTTCTTTAAATCCTAAGAAAAGCCTTTTCAAACTAGAGGAAGGCAAACTGATAGGGCACATAATCTCCAAGGATAGAATCAAAATAAACCCCAGTAGAATCGAGGCCATACAAAAATTAGAACACCCAAGAAACATCAAAGAATTACAATCTTTTATCGGGAAAATAAACTTTCTACGAAGATTCATACCCAATCTGGTTGAGCTCCTCAGAAACATTACAAATATGTTAAAAAAGGATGTTAAAATAAAATGGGACACCGAGTCCAGGTAGTCTTTCAAACAAGTCAAACGAGCACTCACACAGGCCCTCGTCTTGATCAGTCCTGATTTTACCAAGGATTTCTATCTTTCTTCTTTCGCTTCCAAACATACCATTGCAACAATATTACTATAGAAGAACAGCGAAGGGTATGAACAACCCATAGCCTTCTTCAGTAAAGCGTTAAGAGATGCTACTTTGAATTACAAGATAATGGAGAAACAAGCTTTTGCCTTGGTAAAAGCCATAAAAGATTTTAGAGTCTACATTCTCCATTCCCACACCATTGCATATGTTCTAAATGTGGTAGTAAAAGACATTTTGACCCAGGACAATCCGGATGGAAGAAGAGGAAAATGGATTGCTGTCATTTTAGAATATGACATAGAGATTAAGCCAACGAAACTAATTAAAGGTAAAGGCCTAGCAAAATTAGTGGTTGAATCGAATTTCCATGCTCTTGACATTAATTTCTTAGCTACAGCAAATGAACAGGGCGAGATGGTGACTCCAAGCATGAGAGAGGTATTTCTCAACTCTCCATGGTACATAGACCTAATATTTGTTTTGCATAATTTACAAGCTCCCCCTGGTTTGACTTAGACTAAAGCTAGGTTTTTGAAGTTGAAAGCATTAAAATTTTGCATTCTAGAAGGCAATCTGTATTGGAAAGATCTTGGAGGTATTCTGTTAAATTGTTTATTGAAAGATGAAGCTGACAAAGTGTTACAAGAATTTCATGCAGGAGAATGTGGTGGCCATCTGAATTGGAAGGTCACAACCAACAAAATCCTCCGAGATGGATTCTATTGGCCCACCCTATTCATTGATGTACATCATAAAGTGACTTCTTGTCATCAATGCCAGTTGTTTGAAGGCAAAAGGAAACTCCTTCCTCTCCCCCTGAAACTGATCTGAGTTGAAGCCCCTTTCTAGCAATGGGGATTGGACTTCATTGGAAAAATACACCCCCCTTCTTCAGACTAGCATAGGTGGATTCTTACTGCCACAGATTATTTTACAAAATGGATCGAAGCAGTACCAAGCAGGCAAGCCACTGATTCTGTTATTATTAAATTCCTTGAAAATAATATCTTGTCTCTCTTTGGATGTCCTAGAAAGATTATAACTGATAATGCTGCTACTTTTTGATTGAATAAACTCATAGATTTTTGCAACCAGTATCACATTGGTTTGGGACATTCCATAGCTTACTACCCTCAGGGGAATGGGCTGGTGGAATGTTCAAACAAAACCCTGGTAAACATCATCAAGAAGACATTGCAGGAAAACAAGAAGTCGTGGCATAACAAGTTGGTGTTCGCATTATGGGATGACAGACTGACCACCAAAAGGTCAATCGGTATGTCACCATATCAGCTGGTCCATTTGCAGAAATCTAGGGAAGAAGTATTCAACAAGACTTAGGTAGTCCAAGAAAGCATCAAGAATATTTTTGACAAAAGAACCAAGGAAGATGATTTTGAGCTAGGAGATTTGGTGCTGAGATGGGATGCCTGAAATGAAGACAAGGGAAAGCATGGAAAATTTGATAGTTTGTGGAAGGGACCATACATGATTCAAGAATTCATAGGAAACAACACTTTCTTTCTTAATAACACTGATGGGACAGATCTGCCAAGAGGACCGGTAAATGGCAGAATGATGAAGCATTATTTTCCACCTCAGTAGAGACTCGAGGTTACACTCTCCATTGTACATACCATTTTTATTTTTCGCCTGCATTTTCTGAGTGAATAACTTTAGTCAGTTGGTTGAAGCCCGAAGAGAAGGCCCTAAGCCGTTGACCACTATTCTTCCATTTTTTTTTTAGAATAAAACCAATCAAACGACAAAGGTGACTAGGGAAGAATTTTCAGAGAGTTAGGAACTAGGATTCTTGGCACTTCACAAGGAAAGTACCATCCCTAGGTGGAGTCGCTGTTATCACCCTATAAGTTATAGTATTAACTGGTGACTGGAATGTTATCTTTCTCTACTATTTTTGTTAACAAATGATTTTTTATTCTACAAATAATTCGAAAAAGAAAAGAAAAGAAAAAAGAAAGAAAAGAAAAGAAAAAGAAAAAGAAAAGAAAAGAGGGCATAAAAGAATTTCAATTAAATCCCCATGCAATAATACTCTAGCAGGCCCCTATCTATACATGGCATTAATCTACCAGTCCTGAATTCGACTACCTCCTACCGTCTGACATACCTTCATCACCTCCTGATGTCATCATCCACCTTTTTCGAAAGAGTCACATCCCATAATTTCTGTGAGTCCTTTCCCCTCATTCACTCATGGCAAGCCCCCTCACCATGATTTTTACCCCAATTGGTAACCACCACTTCACCTGTCTGTATTCCCTCAGTTGTCGTCACCTGCCATCTCACATTCTAAATGATCCGTTGGCCATTTATTACTGGATAACCTATCTGTTAACCAGTTGACCTGTCTCCTGCACCCAACAGACACCCGTTTACTCAAAACTACCATCACCCTCCTTTCTTTCACCATTTACCCACTCATCGCACCAGAGAATTTTTACCCCGTTTTCTCCGTTTTGTCAGTCAAGCCCACCTACAGTCATCCCCCCTAACATTGTTTTCTGCAGGTACTATTGCAGTAATGGCACCAAAGTCAAAACAAGCAGAAGGAGAGGAGAATCCATTTCTCCCGCCCCCTGTCGACCTCGATAGGATACCACTGGCTGGCAAAGATTATTTAATCATAGATAATAAGTGAGATTTTGATTTCATAGACCTCCAGTCATGGCTCAAAGAAGTTTTCCTGGACCAGAGTGAAGAAATTGGACTCTGGGAGTCCAATCTACCCTTGTATCTCTTTCCTCAGATTCACTCTTTTCCAGAGTTTTCCATCAAATGCCAAGCCCACTACATTCCCGAGCAAAGAGCCATTGTGTCCTTCTCTAGAGAAGTTCTTTTTCTCATCCCTCCAGAAACCATCGACCAAATGATGCGAATTCCCTGAGCTGACTCTGCCTCACCTTTCAACCTTGAAATTCTCACATAATTATACCAGAAGATGACTTTCCCCCAAAGAGCTCAAATATTTGAGCTTTTCCTCCCACCATCCGCTCAATTTCCCTCTACAAATCCCCCTTATCCTTCTTCCATGTTTTTGACCAAAGGAAACTAGATCATCACATCCCTATGCGCCTTGTTGGGTTATTACTCAGATCAGTGGGTAGATGAACCCATTCTAGGACTTTTATCTATTTTCTCCACCGATGAGAAACCCACTACCCAGTTCGACTTCAACATGTTCCTGTCAAATAATATGCATGAAACGTTTGTCAATTTCATCACAGAAGGCATGTTCAGGTATTCTGCAATACTGGCATACTTGTTTGTTTTCTTTCAAGTGGACAAATTTACTTTTTCTATGCAGAAGATGGACGGAGATGGCAAACCCCAGGCAGTAACCGCATGGACCTCCCTACTCAAGCATAACTCCATGGAGTTTAGTTTCAAGGAGTTCATCGATCAATTCTACCACCCAGTGGTAAGTATGCTTAGCGGCAGGCCCGAGCCTAGGATAAATGATGAAGTTTAGAGGATCCTGCATCTCTCGGATCACACAAAGACAGATGATTGGTATTTATACCAAAATCACACTGAGATCAGAGTATATGGGTGCGAGTGGGCACTGTATAAGTTGCCCAAATACCTGCCTGTCAGAATTTTTTCCCTGGAGTACATTAGGCAGATGATAAAATCTGATGATATTCACTTTGTGTCACTAAAGAAAAAGCAACAGCTCAGAATCAAAGGGCAGATTGACTCTTTCATTTGCAACAATCGTGGCGATGTATAAGAAGCAGACATGTTGCTAAAGGAAATAAAGTTCTTCATGAGTTTCACATGGCACTACGATCCATGTGGGATCATATCCGAGATGAGGGTGAAGAACAAGAATATCCCATATGTCCACGAATCTAGGCCCGAAGTTGAGAAATTTGCAAACTAGACAGTATGGGAACCAAACACTTTGGTCGAAGTAGAACAACATGATCCCCCTACCACTGTATCACAAATAACCACCCCACAGGTTCCAAAATAGAAAATTCTTAGGCAAGATTTTTCTTCGCCTGTCACTGAAGTGTCGTCAGAAGAATTTCAGTTGCATACCAAGAGGTCTAGAATTAGTTCAACTCCTGACCCAACTGGGAAAAATGAATTCCCATCTACTACAGTGACCAAGGTTGATAGGCCGCCTCTTAGTGCGAGCCTCCAACATATAATAACCTCAATGTTGCCAAAGAAATATATAGATACTCCACCAACCACCCATCTAGGCAAGGTAGGACCGAAGCTGAGCATCTTTGAAAAATACGATCTGATCAAGAAAAGGAATCAAACTCTGACTAGCAGCACTTGCGCCCAGTTCTAGAAGCAGATGTCAACTGTACAACATAGGCTGCTATCGTCATTTGACATGGAGAAGGGTAGAATGCATATGGCATTCCTCCAAGCACAGGTGCCCGATCCAAAGGTAATCACTGATTACAAAAGGGCCACCTTTGAATTCCAAACTAAGGATGTGCATCCGGTCGATCAGATGGATCTACACAAGCAAACAGGAGAGATGGTTTTCTATACGTTGGCGCATGATTCCACGACTGCGTACAAATTGCAAGTGTCCCTGAACAACGTCCAAACATAGTTGAAGTTGGAAAAGATATCATCCTTTGCCAAGGACAACAGGATCAAGACTTTGGAGGAATTAGTCCTCAAGATTGGTTACGATCCTTCGAACATGAAAGCAGCTGAGGAGATGATTAAGAAGAAAAATTCTGACATAACCTCCTTAAGGAAACAACTGAAACTGTCGTGAACAGAGGATTCACAGGAAAAGGAGATAGCAGAGACAGAAGGAGAAAAAGATGAAATGCTCAAACTACTCATGGAGCAGAATGGCCAACTAAAGGAAATGGAATCTGAGATGGAGAAGCTAGTAAAAGAGAAAGAACAACTGAAGCCAATGGAAGTCATTCCATTGAGTGCAATTCCACTTTTGGGAGTGATCATAGCATCAGTAACAAAAGTCCCATCCGTGACTCCAGTGACATCCCTAGAAAACACAGCCGAATTGCCTAAATCTATGGAAAAGATGAACCTGTAGGAAACAGAGATTAGCAGGCTCAAAAAGGATATTGAGAACCTTAAGGAACTCAAATCTTCCTTTCAGATCAGCCTCTCCAAGGAAAAGAAAGTATCAGACCAACTCAAACAAGAGTTACAATAGCTCGAGAAGCAAACAGTGGCAGGTAAAACTTTGGCCGAGGTTAAAGAAAGTGTCTAGACAGACATCACCAAGTCTATGAATGAGATATGGCCCATGATACAAATCATGTTTGAGTAGAATGAATTGGTGTAGAGAAGAAAACAAGCCATTGAGAAGATCATATCAGAATTGGGAGAGATGCCAACACAGGCTAATGAAATAATCAAGTTCCTAAATTCTAAGACTAGGGAGGAGATGGAAGAGCTGAAAATTGAAGATAGAATAGAGACCATCCTTGAGGTCAAGAGAGTTTTGACCAAGAGAGGATTAATGCTTCAACTGGAAGAAAATGTTCAGGCCATGGACCTAGGAGTACAAAGGTGTTTTAGTAAAATTGAGGCTCTACAGAAGAAAGGTCTTCTTGGTCTGAAGGTAATTAATGACAAATTGATGACACTCCAAGACTACAAAAAGAAACTGGCCGATGTGGCTAAGGATAGTTCAAAGTTTTCAGGAATTCAAGGTAGCATCACTGGCAAGGCGTTTCTAGATGTGCTTCAGTGGGACATCAGTATTCAACATGAAATTCGATACATCTTCGTCACCAAACTTACCTTCGCCAAGTAAACAGAAATGGATGAAGTTTATTGAAGGCAACTCAAAGTCCACGTGCCCAGTCATCTTCGATGGGAAGAACTCTATGATCTGATCGAGTAGTTGATGAGTTGTCACAACCTAGTCATTTTTCCAGTCAGATGAGGTCATGCAGAGGCCTCACCAATGGTCCACCCAGAAAATAACATGCAGTTGTGACAAATCATCAAGAAGTTCCTCGATTTCTGAAATTTGTTAAGTTATTTAGGCTAAAAATAGATTTAGTACGTCTTGGTCTTTGATGACAGGATTGTTTGTAATTTTGAGTTATAAATACTCCATCTTTTTAAGTATTGAGGGTTGTTGATCTTCATGCCCTGAAGCTATCAGACTATAATATTTTTGAAGAGATCTTCCATTAATACAAAGAGGCATTTTACAGGATTCTTGCGTCTATTCACTGGTGATGTTTTTCTCTCTAAGTTAAATGTTATTTTCTCTTTGTTATCACACTGTTTTCTAAATCTAATCTTTGGAAGTAATGAATGTTGCAAGCTTTATCTTGTATACTCTGTTTATGACTTAAAATATTTTAGTGTTTTATCTTCTCATTTTACAATAAAGAAATTCTTAGCTGCTTCTTTGTTGTGATTGTCTTTCTCATCTTTTCTGTTATACCTCATTTATGCTACCGAAGAACCCAATGATTATATTATCTCACCCTGTGAAAGGTTCCTTTGCTTTTCTGGTTCAGATTTCGTCTTTACAACATAGACCCCATAGCCCAATGGATGTGTAAACTGTCTCAACCAACTCAACAAACACTACGACAACAAAACTAACTTATTTATTTACCTAGCCTAATATTTAAAAGTTTGAAACATATTTAAATCATATAGAGAGATCCCTCTCTGAATTTGGAAGGGCTAGATCCTAGCTTCAAAAGTGGTTGGATAAGGTTACCTCTCGTAGATTTCTTCGTCCGAGCAACCTCTAGGAAATTTACAGAGTGCTAACATAGTGGTGACTCCACTGGGGAAGAACAAAACTAAAAATTTATAGCTTCACATTTTCTTTTCCCTAGAAGAAAAGTTTGTTCCTGAAATACTGCAATCTGAGAAGAAAGTAATGTTTAGAGGTTGATTAAAATTTGTACATATTATTTTCAGACTCTTAAAACTAAAAAGTATATATATATATAAATCAAAAAAGAAATCTATCTCCCAAGAAAGTTTATACTCTGTCTCATCCAGACCCAGAACCTGCGATAGTAATAGATAACCCAGAATAGTTTCTCAGGAAAAAGACTGTAGCTGAAGGTTCAGTAAGTCATACTCCCTTTCATAAGTCCCTTTCATTTTTAGGGGAGCTTGTTACCTTTCAAAACCCTGACTTTGACACCCTTTCCGAACAAAACCTGGTTAGGACGAGATCCGATAGTTTTGTGACTGAAATCATTTTGGACCCAACCATCTTGCAACCCTGGAATCCTGAAGTTCTATCTCCCACTGCTAAACCACAAACCACTCCCTCGGTGCTAGCTAGTCCCTCCTTATCTCCCTCTTCAGTCGCTACCTCGCCTATCATCCAGTTTGTTATCCCACCTCCTCCACCCATCATGGCAGCCATATATGCTCCCTTGGTGTTGGCTGCGCCTCTTCATGCCATGCCCCAAGACTATCATATGAGACTCCCATAGTTCGATGGAACAAGACCTTTGAACTCCCAACAACACGTTGATAAAACGAATAATTATTTTGACCTGCATGAACTAGATGAGGTTGACGTTCAAATGAGATTGTTTGCCCAAAGTTTGACAGGTGATGTTAAGAAATAGTATAAAGTTTTACGTGCCACCTCAATCCTTGACCTTACTGCATTCCAAAGGAGTTTTCTAGACAGATGGGAGGTAAATAAAAACCCTCTCCAAATATTGTCAGAATACGAAAATATCAGAATAAATCAAGGTGAGACAGTACATGATTACTGCACTCGTTTCAATAACCTGTACAATGCAATCCCAGCTGAAATCAAACCTCCACAGGGTTTGGCATTGATAAAATTCCCTGATGGTTTTGATGCTGATATGTCGTACCAACTGAGGGAAAGAAATTATACCACCATGGAAGACATGTAGAAAAGAGCAATAAGTGTGGAGGCCAATTTGTTGGCAAAAAGGGCACGACAGAGGTCAGAGAGGAGAGTCACAATTAAAGAGGAACCTTCCATGTCAACATCTGTTTACAAATTAGATTCCTTGGCCAGAGCAATGGAAAGAATGATGGAAAGACTTATGGTATCAGAAAGAAATCCACCGAGAGAAAACCCACCAGCTCCTCAAGTTCAGAATCCTAACTTCAAGAGAAACCCTCCTCAAATCAGACAGAGAGATCCTAGGGATCAAAGAGAGCAGAGAAGTTCGGATCAATAGATCAGACCCCCCCTACAAAATAATTATGCTAATGAAGGAGAGGAAGTGATTGAGGAAATAGAGGATACTCACATAAATCTCATGGGCATTCATGATAACGCAGCTATTTTCCTTACCCAAGAAGAGAAAGAAATTTTTCTTCTCAATCAAACAAAAGTAAGTGAAGAAGTTGAAGATGCCGAATAGTAGGCATTCAAAAAATTCCATTTTGGAGGTACACCGGCAGTACAATCTGTAAAGTAAAAAGACTGAAGGAAGTTCCCTAAAAAAGATGGTTGAAACGAAGAAAGTAGTCGAAACCAAAAAAACCTCTAAACCTTCTACCGAGAAGATTCCTAATAGGGGTATTGTTGAAGTTCCCGTGAAAAGAAACCTTGCTATTCTGAAAAGATCACCGCAGCCTGAAGATTCATCAATTAATCAACCAAGTACTTCTGGCCAGAAGAATGTGGTAGACAAACCAGAATTGATGAGCCAAAGCAGAGTCCCTACACCTTTCAGCCTCGAAGGGGAATTAGCCAAAGTAAAAATTCCCATTCCACTTTCTGAGTTGATGAATAAAGACACTTATCGTTCACAGGTGATTAAAGCGCTGACCATTGAACCTAATATAGGTACAAAGGCTTTAACCGTTGGATCAAAAAATCATTCAGACATAGTGAACCTCACAGATGATCAACCTGAACTTCTGTTCGGACCTGAAGTAGATGGCCAAGCCGATAATGGTGTTGTCGCTCCTTTTTACATCAGTCTAAATATACATGACCTGATCTTGCATAATGCTATGCTAGATTCGGGTGTTTCCCATAATCTGATGCCTAAAGAAGTGATGGAGAAACTGGGACTGGAGGTCACCAGACCTTACAAGGATTTACACTCATTTGACTCCAGTAAAGTTAGATGTATTGGTTTGATCAAGGACCTATGTATCACCCTGGTTCAGATTCTTGCAAAGAGCATGGTCATGGATGTGGTGGTTGCAGACATTCCCCCGAAATATGGAATGTTTCTATCCCAGTCTTGGGGGGCTAAGTTGAGAGGTACCCTACAGCTGGATATGTCGTATTCCACTATCCCAGTTTTCTGGCAACAAATAAGGCTATACAGAGAAACATTGATGAAATACATGGTCAATAGCCAAGAAAAACCGCACAACTATCCTCTTTACTCTGCGCATTCTGACTTGGATTCTTTCATCCTGTATAACGATGGTGACATGGAGGAACAAATCACTCAACTGGAAGAAGATACATTTGGTCCGGATGAAGGCCAAGAAATCATTGAGGCTGAAAGAAAGAAAAACGTGATGACTGAAGAATTACCGACAGATTTATGGAGCATGGATTTTGATGGAGTAGTAAGCAAAGAAGGAGCCGGAGCAGGAGTTTGGCTGCACAATCACAGAACCAGGTATTCAGAAAACCATTCTTACAAATTAAATATCCAATGCACTAACAATATCACCGAGTATGAATCCTTGATGCTCAGTCTGAAGCTTTTGAAAAGAGTTGGTGCCAAACAGATTATGGTAAGAGGTGATTTTGAGTTAATAATCAAGCAAATTAAAGGTGAGTATGCTGCGAAACATCCCCGTCTTAGATCTTATAGGAATGTTGTTCTTGATTCCCCAATATGTTTCACTAAAATTGATTTGCAGGTAATGCCTAGGGGACAAAACATTTTGGCAGACGGATTGGCTACGTCAGCAGCCACATGTAAGATTCCTTTTTGCTCGACTCGCCCATACACGGTAGAGGTGAAGTGCAGACCAACTGCTCCTGACAATATCAGGTGTTGGCAAGTGTTTGGTAATGATGATCAAATCGAAGACTTTCTGCAGTGTAAAAATGATTTTGAATGTTCAAATATAGATTTAGAGAACGAAGATGAAAATGTAAAAAGATCTGATTTTGAAAACGATAGTGTAAATAGTGTAGATTCAGGAAGATTAGGCGATGATGAGATGGAGACCAATATTTTTCATTTGAAAAGTAATGTTTTACCTAGGGGTCTAGTTCCTTTAGAGGACTTGTTTGATTTTAACGATGTAGCCAAAAAATTGAAAAATTGAAGCCAGTGGACAAGAAGTAGAAGATTGTAATATAGGAACAGAAAAGAAACCCAGGATGGTCAAATTGTCCAAATCATTATCCCCTGAGAAAAAAATCAAATACATTGAGCTATTCAAGGAATATTTAGATGTGTTTGCCTGGGGCTATGAGGGTTTGAAATATTATGATACCAACATCATACAACATAAGATTCCAATAAAAGAAGACCAAAAACCGTTCAGAAAGAAACTTAGGAGAATAAATCCCAAGTTACTCCCCCTGATAGAAAAGGAAACAAAAAAAATGTACAATGCCAAAATCATAGTCCTGTTACGTTTTTCCAAATGGGTCTCCAATTTGGTCTTGACATGTAAGAAATCTGGGGAAATCAGGCTTTGCATTGATTTCCGAAATCTGAATAAGGTCTCCCTAAAGGAAAATTACCCCTTGCCAAAAATGGACCACATACTACAAAGGGTAGTCGGATCTAGTCAAATCTCATTGTTGGATGGGTTCTCGGGTTATAATCAGGTCCTCGTTCACCCAAATGACCAAGACACAACCGCTTTCACTACACCATAGGGCACTTTCATGTATGTAAAAATGCCTTTTGGTTTGATGAACGCTAGAGCCACTTTCCAGAGAGCGATGGACATCGCCTTTGTGGAAGAGTTCAGTAAATTTATTGTCATCTATCTAGACGATGTAACTTTGTTTTCCCAATCTGATGACGAGCACCTGTGAAATCTCAGACGAGTTTTTGAGAAATGTAGGAGGTTTTGGATTTCTTTAAATCCTAAGAAAATCCTTTTCAGACTAGAGGAAGGCAAACTTCTAGGGCACATAATCTCCAAGGATGGAATCAAAATAGACCCCAGCAAAATCGAGGCCATACAAAAATTAGAACACCCAAGAAACATCAAATAATTACAATATTTTATCGGGAAAATAAACTTTCTACGAAGATTCATACCCAATCTGGCTGAGCTCCTTAGAAACATTACAAATATGTTAAAAAAGGATGTTAAAATAAAATGGGACACCGAGTCCAGGCAGTCTTTTGAACAAGTCAAACGAGCACTCACACAGGCCCCCGTCTTGATCAGTCCTGATTTTACCAAGGATTTCTATCTTTTTTCTTTCTCTTCCGAACATACCATTGCAGCGGTATTACTATAGAAGAACAGTGAAGGGTATGAACAACCCATAGCCTTCTTCAGTAAAGAGTTAAGAGATGTTGCTTTGAATTACAAGATAATGGAGAAACAAGCTTTTTCCTTGGTAAAAGCCATAAAAGATTTTAGAGTCTACATTCTCCATTCCCACACCATTGCATATGTTCCAAATGCAGTAGTAAAAGAAATTTTGACCCAAGACAATTTGAAAAGAAGAGGGAAATGGATTGTTGTCATTTTAGAATATGACATAGAGATTAAGCCAACAAAACTAATTAAAGGTCAAGGCCTAGCAAAATTAATGGCTGAATCGAATTTCCATGCTCTTGACATTAATTTCTTATCTGCAGTAGATGAATAGGGCGAGACGGCAACTCCAAGACTGAGAGAGGTATTTCTCAACTCTCCATGGTACGTAGTCCTAATATTTGTTTTGCATAATTTACAAGCCCCCCCTGGTTTGACTAAGACTAAAGCTAGGTTTTTGAAGTTGAATGCATTAAAATTTTACATTCTAGAAGGCAATCTATATTGGAAAGATCTTGGAGGTATTTTGTTAAATTTTTTATTGAAAGATGAAGATGACAAAGTGTTACAAGAATTTCATGCAAGCGAATGTGGTGGCCATCTGAACTGGAAGGTCACAATCAACAAAATCCTCCAAGATGGATTATATTGGCCCACCCTATTCATTGATGTACATCATAAAGTGACTTCTTGTCATCAATGTCAGTTGTTTGAAGGCAAAAGGAAACTCCTTCCTCTCCCCTTGAAACCGATCTCAGTTGAAGCCCCTTTCCAGAAATGGGGATTGGACTTCATTGGAGAAATACACCCCCCTTCTTTAGGCCATCAAAGGTGGATTCTTACTGCCACAGATTATTTTACAAAATGGATCGAAGCAGTACCAAGTAGGCAAGCCACTGATTCTGTTATTATTAAATTCCTTGAAAATAATATCTTGTCTCGCTTTGGATGTCCTAGAAAGATTATAACCGATAATGCAACTGCTTTTCGATCGTAGAAACTCATAGATTTCTGCAACCAGTATCACATTGGTTTGGGACATTCCACTGCTTACTACCCTCAGGGAAATGGGCTGGCGGAATATTTAAACAAAACCCTAGTAAACATCATCAAGAAGATGTTGCAAGAAAACAAAGTCGTGGCATAACAAGTTGGTGTTCGCATTATGGGATGATAGACTGACCACCAAAAGGTCAATCGGTATGTCAACATATCAACTGGTCTATGGCACAGAAGCAGTTTTTCCCACTTCCTTAGGAGTCCTTGTCATGAAATTTCTTCAAGACATACAGTCCGAGCCAAATGACTCACAAAGAAAGATCAATCAGATGATCCAATTGCAACAGTCTAGGGAAGAAGTATTCAACAAGACTCAGGTAGTCCAAGAAAGCATCAAGAAGATTTTTGACAAATGAACCAAGGAAGATGATTTTGAGCTAGGATATTTGGTGCTGGGATGGGACGCTCGAAATGAAGACAAGGGAAAGGATGGAAAATTCGATAGTATGTGGAAGGGACCATACATGATTCAAGCATTCAGAGGAAACAACCCTTTCTTGCTTAATAAAACTGATGGGACAGATATTCCAGGAGGACCGATAAATGGCAGAATGCTGAAGCATTATTTGCCACCTCAGTAGAGACTCGAGGTTACACTCTCCATTGTACATACCATCTTTATTTTTTGCTTGCATTTTCTGAGTGAATAAATTTAGTCAGTTGGTTGAAGCCTAAAGAGAAGGCCCTAAGCCGCTGACCACTGTTCTTCCATTTTTTTTGAGAATAAAACCAATCAATCGACAAAGGCGACTAGGGAGGAATTTTCAAAGAGTCAGGAACCAGGATTATTGACACTTCACAAGGAAAGTACCATCCCCAGGTGGATCCGCTGTTATCACCCTATAAGTTATAGTATCAACTGGTGACTGGAATATTATCTTTCTCTACTGTTTTTGTTGACAAATGATTTTTCATTCTACAAATAATTTGAAAAAGAAAAGAAAAAAGAAAGAAAAGAAATGAAAAAAGAAAAGGAAAAAGAAAGAAAAGAAAAGAAAAAAGAAAGAAAAGAAAAAGAAAAGAGGGCATAAAAGAATTTCAATAA
>CBVK0100286397.1:0-22817 GCA_900067695.1 Picea abies
CTAGTTAGGGGACACTGCCCTGGCGTGGTGACTAGTGGTGACAATGTTACCTGCAAGCATGCATTTCACAGAGATGAGAAGGTTGGCTCATGATGAGACCCCCTTTATATTGGCTATGCCACCAAGAGCCACTACCCTGGCATGGTGACCAGCTAAATGGTAGTGTCATACCACTACATGCCCATCGACCTAATAGGTCGTCTCGTGATGAGACCCCCTATCCTCCAACTAGGTCTTGATTTTATTACTTTATGGGTCCCTTTGTTTCTTGTTGAGAAAAATTTTATTGCTTTCTCAAGTATCCCTGGGAAAAGCATCTGAAGTTTTTTTTTTTTTGGATTTTATCTTTTATCATCTACTTTTACCCTCTGGGACTTTAGCCCCTTTTTCCCACAAGGTAAGTTACAACCCTTTACTAGCTTGGAAAAACCAATGCCCAAACCAATGTATGGGATGGATGAGAGAGAAAAAAATATGAAAAGTGGTAAGTATGGTGGGAACGGAAGATGACCTTTTATGAACCCACCAATTGGAAACTCAAACCCTATGGGAAACAACTTACTAGGGCACCCTTTCATTTCCCCAGATGTGGACAAGTGGAAAGGCATAAGGTCCAAACACACGTTAGAAGTAAAAAAAATCAAATGCACATATTCAAATGTTTTGAGAATCATAGTGACACATACTATGATACCCAGACTCATTACCTCATGGAGCAAGACCCACTATTGTTGAAGGACCAAGACAATGGGATGGATGTTGTTGCTGCTGACAAGGTGGAGGCGTTGAAGAAGAAGAACGATGGGCCCTCTAGGGCCAGGTTCAAGTCAATATGGCTCTCGGTACTCCATGTCTAGGACTTGTGGGCCTCGAGACATAATCTACTTAGTTATCCCTAGGCTAGGGGATAACATGCTCTAGCAACGTTTTCTTCCTTCGTAAGTTCTTGAAGTAGGTATTAATCAAGTGTCTAGAATCAAACTCCTAAAGTGCTAGATCTTTAGCACTCTAGGAGTTTAAATCTAGTTAGGATTTTCTTCACAAATTAATGGACGAAATTGTCCTTTTGATAGGAGGAAGCACTTATTCTCGTCTCCTAGGGTTTAGACAAGCAAGATATCTTCAATATGAACATGTAAAATTTACCATAAAAATTCAATAACTTGAAATGAAATTGCAAATTTCTACTTACTTCACTAAGATTTGACAAGAATAATCCCTAATTGCAGAAAATTCATCCAAAAATCAGCCAAGAATACTCCACACTTGTCCTCCAAAGCCTAGCGGATGAGTAAAAGAGCCAAGAATGCCAAGAATAGCGGAAATTTCAGACCTCTCACTTATGTGTGAGTAAAAATTGTGATGATAAAATGATATGTTGGCTAGCCATATTTATATGGGAAATCCTAGCCATGAAAAGGCTTTTTTAAAAAGTCATGTCTTTTCACAAGAGGTACTACTTCTTAATTTGCCTTTTCAAACTTACAAAATTAAATTTTACATCAAATAAAACCCTAGAAGTGTGACACCATGCCCTAAAAGGGTGACGTTGGGCTCTAAGATGTGATGTCCAAGCCGAATATGTGGAATGCTAGGCCTCCAAAGGCCATGTGTCAATCTCCCATAGGCCAAAGTCCATGTCAAGTGCCTCCTCCATCAATCCAGCTAGTGAATCCAACAAGCCTTAGCCCCTAGGTGATGTCATGGGCTAGGGAGGTGACGTATAGGCCTCCAAAGGCCAATGTTCAGGTGGAATAAGGTAGGGTCTCATCCTCTAGTCATACCAAAATGCCTTCGAAGGCAACGTCCTTCATCATCCATGGACAATGCTCATCATCAATGGTGCCCCAGATGTGGGGTCTAACATCCATCGTGTGGACAAGGTCCTGCAAAGACAAGCAAATACGTCGTCCAAGGGCTCACAAGTCACAAGTATAATGCCAAGTAAGACATATCCATTACAAGAACCACCCAAACATGTGCATCAAACCCCCCTTTTCAAATTAAAAAAATGCTCAAAGACCTTATAAGTTTTGCCTAGTTTAGTATGGGAGGGGTGTCATGGTGCCCTATTGGGTAGGCCAATCCCCAAGTCAAGGGGTGTTTCCCAAAAGGAACATATCTAAGTCATGTAGTGAGTGTGAAGTAGATTTGGGGCAAGAATTCTGGGCATGGGGTTCTTGGCATACAAGGGTTCGTGTTGTCTTATTTATGGGTGCCTTTGGCATACAATGGATTGTCTCTCTCATGCACTTATGGATGAATTCTAGGGCACCCTTGTTAGGGTTTTATTATGTGTTGTTGTATTTTATTTTTTCTTTCTCTGTTTTTATTGCAAGAATTAGGGTTTGTAAGTTGGTTCCGTTTTATCATTTCACACTCTTATGAATCTCCACATTGATAGGGTGAACCCTAGAAAATAGAGAACCACTACTCAACATTTGATATGGAGGAAGATGTAGAGGAGGGAGCATGACCATTTCCATTTACACCAATCATTGCAAAGGTACTAATGCAAGCTCACATAATGTCCTTTAGCAAGCTCTTGGGTTGTGAGGGCTTTGTTGGGTGGTCTTATGAGGAGGCCATTGGGTCTTAGTTGAAGCTCTTTTTACATTTGAGTCTAAAGAAAAAAATCTAGACATGGGCATTTGGTTGCTTGATTTATGCTAGAAGGCAATGCCACGTTGAAAATAAGTACCTCTCCATGCCCTCGTGGAAGTGGGTTGTCCAACAACAAAACAAAAGGATATAAGTTGTTTCATTGACCTAGTAGCATTTGCATTCAAGTACCTCTCCATGCCCTCGTGGAAGTGGGTTGTCCAACAACAAAACAAAAGGATATAAGTTGTTTCATTGACCTAGTATCATTTGCATTCAAGGTTGGGGGAGTTTGTATGACGCTAAACACCTCTAGTTACTTAGATGGCTAGATGGAGGAAGTGATCAACCTTCTGACCAAGATTCATAAAGGGTTTTTTGAAGAACCACCTTTGTTGGACTGCAATTTATCAAAAACACTTCTGTCAGAATTGCTTCAGACCAAAACGAATCACTCGGATGACACACTTTTCGCATGCACCTAGCCATCTCCATAATTGATTGATTGTTCCTTTTTGCTACCCAATTTTGTTGTGGTGTTTTGGCAACAAAAGTATTGTATTTGAATACCATGATGATGACAAAAATCACGAAATGCATGTGATTCATACTTACCTCCTCTATCACTCCTGAACACCTTAATGTGCTGACCACTTTCATTTTCAACCATAGACTTGCCTTGCTTAAAAATTGCAATCACATCAGATTTGTTCTTCAATAAGTATCCCATATTTTTCTTGAAAATCTTTATTGATAAATGTTACAAAGTACTTAGGACCTCCAAGGGATTGGGTTCTTATTGGATCACAAACATCATTATGAATTAATTCAAGTATCCGAGTTGCCCCCGGTTTTGTCGTTTCTCAAATTTGAATTGATATTGCTTTGCTGCCAGACATGCTTCACGTACACCTTTATCTTCCTTAGGCAATCTGTTTACTAAATTATGTTTATGAAGCAGCTTCAAATACAAGTGATTAAGATGATCGCACCTTTCTTGCCATAATTGATTTTCTGAAGTAGAACATGTGAAAAAGGCTTGCCGTTGCTTTGGAATACCATCAAACCTGAACATATCATTACACTGCAATCTTTTGGCAATGATGTTGTTATGATCTTTAATCAATCACAAGAATATAGTTTTCATTAGTAATTTTACCAATAAAAAGCAAGTTTGTCTTTAAGAGAGGAACATACAGGACATTCTTTATATTTTTGATGCAATCTTTTGAAACTCTCATGGGTAGTTCACCTCTTCCTTGGACCTCATGAATACTATCATTATCAAGAATAATGATCTCGAAGTTGTTTGCCAGATAATCCACAGTTGGTGTCATTTTTGTCGATGTTTCGAATCTGAATCGGGATTCATCATCATGACTAATTGTCAATTGATAGCTTGCTGATCGCGGTCAATTAATAGTTATTGTGCAGGATGTTTTTGAGATTTTAACCTAGGTCGGCTGTCTAAAACCCTACAGAAATTAATTTATTTAATTTTGTTTATATTTTTTAACTTAATCTATTTATATCCTTAAGTTACCTAGACCCTTACCTTATGACACTTATTTATTAATACTCCTATATATTTTCCTACTTCGTTACATTCTAATCATTTTATTCTAATCAACCAAAAACTAAACCTAAACCCCACCTTTGCATATTCTAGTAACTAGTTCACCAAATTAAATATTACTAATAAATAAAAATATAAAACTATAACCCTACAACAACCTAACTACTCCCTTCCTACCTTAAACTATTATTACAATTCAATTAAAAACACTAAGTATTATATTATTTATAAAATTATAAAACATTTTTAAAACTCTAACCCTAAAAACAACCATAACTAAAAGCTTCTTACATATAATTCAATTAATTAACTCTAAATTTAATTAATTAATTAAATGTTTAATTTATGTTTATAAATATAAATATAATTCACTTAAATTAGAAACACTAAAAACTCATTTTTATTTATATGTAATTAAATAACTTTACAAACTTAGTAATAAGTTATGATTTATTATATTACTATATTATCAATTAGTTTAAAAAAATATAAACAAAATTAAATAAATTAATTTCTTAGGTTTTTAGATAGGTTAAAATCTCAAAAACATCCCGCACAATAACTATTAATTGATTGAGATCAACAAGCTATCAATTGACAATTAGTCTTGATGATAAATCCCGATTCGGATTTGAAACGTAGACAAAAATGACACCAACTATGAATTATTCGGTAAACAACTTCGAAAATACTCACCACAAAAATCTGATAACATAAATGTTGTTGATTGATAAAATAAAATTATGATAGCATAACTACTATTGTATCATAAAATTAAAAAAATAAAATAAACTTTTTACCACATAATTGATGGGAGATGATAAATTTTAAACAAAAATTAAAACTCCAGTAGCATAATTTCCGCCGAATGAAAAAGTTTCAAAACAAATAATTACAATTTATTTTATAAAAAAAAAGAAAAAATATTATCGTTAAATTGAGGTGCGATGGTAGTCATTGCAAAGGCAAAATGTCATCGTTGAATTGAGGTGCGATGGTAGTCATTGCAAAGGCTCAATTGAGGTTTATTGATGGTGGTCGATGCATAAATGATATAAAATGAAAAAGGCCCTCACAAACTATTTAAAGTTTTCTTTAGATATATAGAGAGCTCGATCAATGTCTAAAATATTGATGGATGCATAAATTTTGACGAAGGGTTTAGTTAACCCTCGTCAAGATCTCAATGAAGGAGTTGTTAATTTAAAAAAAAATACCTTCATCGAGGCTTGCTTAAGCACTTTATCAAGGTCTCAAAAACTTTATTGAGTGTTTAAAAACTTTATTGAAGCATTTTATTGTTCATGTTGTTGATTAGTTTATTCATGTAGATTATGTATTTGATTATAACACAACATTTAATTGGTGTAATCTTAGTCGCTAATAGAAGGATTAGATAAGGTTTAATATTTTCTTCTAAAATTATAAAATATAAAATATTTATGAACTTTCTTAATTTTTCTCCAAATTTCCCTATATTTTTTACAACTCTAATATTCACAATCATATAAGTTCATTATAGTAACGAGCATATTGAAAATGAAAATTTTCCCCTGAACCATAAACTTGCATTTTTATAGTTATTTTCAAGATCAAAATTGGCTTTCTAGCCTCCACTAATCCTTCTTTTAACACACTAGTTCTAGTTGAGCATGTAATGAAATTCAAGTCCTATATATTTGTGTAAAGGAACTTCCTCCAAAATGTTATTCCCATACATAAAATAAGGGTAGGTGATTTTCCTAGATTTTGTGATCACAACCATTGCCTTATTAGTATATACTAACCTTGTAGAGCTAGCACAAAAATATTTGAGAGCTCTAAGTTGCTTGTCAATTCAAGAAGGGTTTCTTGCATAAACAACAATATCATCTACATAAAGATGAAGAATGATGGATATTATAGTGAAAATAGTGTCAACATAGCCAACTTTCTTGAGACATAAATCAACTACCTTGCCAATATAAATGTCAAAAAGGATAGGGGATAGAGTACACATTTTCTTAATCCCTACATTGCAATTGACTTCTTTTGACCAATCTCACAATTCTTGAACTTAGTAATCACTTACTATAGTGACCCTCAACCCACCCGAAATGAACATTTAGAACTTTCAATCTCTTCCATAGTTTATTTCTAAGAAGAAGGAAAAAATCTTTATGAAAGTAAACAAAGCAACAAAGGAGATTGATTTTATTATCTCAATACTCCTTTTGTGGCAATCCTAATATCAATGAGTTACTCTAAGGTTCAATGATGATTTTGAAAGAACCTAGTCTTTATGGCTCTTCCACTTTCTATTCAAAACTAATCTTTCTCTCCAAAATATTTGTGTATAAATTAATTAAAAAATGATTAATCATAATAATTTCACAATTAAATAGACTATTTTGTCATATCTATTAAAAATAAAAACAATATAATTTTTTGTCCAAAATTTATATAAATCTTTTTTATTACTATATTCAAAAAATTATAAATATGAGAAAAAGAAAAACTTTAGTTTTAATTTTTTTTATATTTTTAGCATTTCCTTTGGTTAAATTTTTTATTAACCTCCACTTGCTTCAGACAAAATGAAAATCTCAATGTTGTATAAAAATGACACTTACTATATTAAACAAAACAATTTTTAAAGTCAAAATCTCAATCATTCAATTAAATAATAATACCTTTTTATTAAAATTTATCTCTAAAATATTTATATATAAAACAAAACCAGTTTTAAGTAAGAATCTCAATCTTTTGATTGATTAAATAATAATAACCTTTTTACTAAAATTTATCTCTAAAATATTTATATTTTAAATTGCTTTATCTATATATTATTAATTTTTCTATATATATATATATATATATATATATATATAATTTAGTTTTTAAAGAGTTATAATGAAGATTATTATTTGTTGTTATAAATGTTGTTGACTAATTCATCATTCTTATTCTTATTTAAAAAAAATTATATCATCTAAATAACTTATTTTCACTGAAAATCTTGAATTGTAAGAGGGTAAAATTTCACCGAAAGTGTCTTAGATTGTTAACTTATAAGGAAAAAAACTCTTAACCAATAAAATATAGTTTTGAAGTTTTAGTCTATATCTATTTCAACTTAAATAATATTAAAAAAAAACTAACTAAAATCATATGTTTTGCTATAACAACCATCATCATATATTTTAATATAGCAACTGTGATGTAACTCTATTCACCGAATTCGTCATTGTATCCCCTCAATTTACCCAATTTTCTGGACACGAAAATCTTCTTCGGTATGATTGATCATAGAAATCTGAATTATGAATCGGAATCAACACATTTATCCATTGAAAAATGTGTTAGATAACACATTTATCTATTGAAAATTGTGTTAGATAACACATTTATATATTGAAAAATGTGTTATATAGCAATAGGTTGAAGAGTAATGTATTATATTTAAGAAGGGGAAATATTGGAAACTGAGGTAAAATTCTTAAAAAATTTTAGTAGTAGTAGAGTATTGTAATGATTTAAAATTTGCATGTGATGTGACAATTTTTTTGGAATTTGTTAATGGTGAAAATTTTAATTAAAATATGAATAAATGTTAAAAAAAAATTTCATGATATTTGTAATAAAAAAAAATATGATATCCCCGTGTAGAACAATTGGTTGGTGATGGACTACACTGTTACAGCACTCCATTATGTGAAATGGAGGTCACTCTATTATGTATACACCACTAGAAGTTTTACCACATGTCATCAGAGCACGAGCTCGGCCTAATTGCCGATGCACCAGATCAGAACAAGAGTGTAGTGCCCAATTATATTACTGTTACAATTCTTTGCGCGATGGCGTCTATTACATCCAAAGAATTTCTCTACCTAATTCTTCTGGTAAGCTCACAAATAGGACTTCGACACGACTCTGCAAAGGATTGCATACTTCGAATCAAACTTGAAATATGATAAGCCAGGTGCGTTACGATATGAACACGTTCTGCTCGTATGCAGTTTTTCGCCCGTAATATCGTGATTCAACCGATCACAGTTGCGATTGTGACTTCAGTTGTGACGGAATAATATCTGGATGGGAATTTGTCAATTTGAAAACGCAATTGGCAGACAAGAAATACATCGCCTAATGACTTATCGCAGCGTGTGATAATCGATTCGAGTATGACAGCTCTTGATAAGAACAATTAGTTGCTTTATTTTCTATGAAGAAGACACCATCTCCTGGAAATTCCACTGCCACAACAGCATTACTGATTTTCTTCTTTAAATAATTAACTTCGACTTTGTCACTATAGATCGAATGACGCTTATTGCGGAGCACACATGTAGATTCCCCAACCATTGCGAGAAAGTTGCATAAAGGTTGAAACACTGAGTCAGAGACTGAGTCGTTTCCAATATAGTATTGCTGTTCAAATGTAATATTCAATACAGGTTGGGGTTGAATTTTATCCCTCAAGCGATTCTCCTGATCTGATATGCTTATAATGCGTCTCCACAGAACGAAAGAGATTGAATGCTAAGTGTCAGGATTCCTTTTGGTAACCACTTTTATTACTGGAATTTATTATGATCAAATTGAATTTAGACAAGTAAGAGCAAACAAGAGCACCATCTAATCGAACGTGGACCAGTAAGAGGAAACTCTTACTTGTTTGCTCTTGTTTGCTCCGGACAGCAGCTCAACCGACCCCGAATAATGTAACTTCATAAGTGACATGTCGTGCAATAATATTGTGGCCTTCGATTTGATAATGCGAGCTGACAAGTGGGGCGTCACATGAGGAATAGCCATTGCTGGCGCTCGTGTACACCTACTTCATTGACGTAGGCGCTACAGCGTCCTCAGCCATGGGCAATCGCCCATATAAGTTGTTGCTCATTGCAATTTTTGAGAAATATGCTCTGCTGATCTACTTAGCGGTGGTTGAATTTTTGGATTGATCTTAGAGTGTTAACTTTTTAACAAGTTAGCACGTAAGATTTGCAGAGCTAATTTTCCTTGCCTCACTATAGAGATAACACTGATTCACCCGGCCTCTCTCAGTATGAACAATTGACCCCTCCTTCTGAGTATTAACAATTAATATCAGAGCAGATTACCTTATGAACAGTATAATCACTAGAAGGAAGATCATGAGAAAAAATGGAAAGACACATTCGAAATGGAATTCCACCATTTGATGGAAACAATTATGCATACTGGATCAACGTATTGCAAACTTACTTGACAACTCTATAAGTGGATATTTGGCTGGATGGCTATGAAATAACCGAAGATGCTCCAACGTGGATTGATACTTGATACCAACTGTCTCCTGAAAAGTGTTGGGTTGCGGCATAGATAAATATGTATGGGATAAAATCAAAATTATTTATGAAGGCCATCAGAAAGTCAAGAAGGTCAAACTTCAATGAAACATAGTATATTTTGAAAATATGAAAATTGATAAAACTGAAGATATTGTGACCTATTTACTGAGTAGATGCGTTAGTCAATGTTATCAAAGGATTAGGATTAGGAGAAGGACTCGATGAATCATTGGTTGTATAGAAAGTGTTTAGATCATTTCCTTTGAGATATGATGTTAAGGTCTCGATTATTGAAGAAAATAGGGATTTGACCAAAATGACAATGGATAAATTATATGGATCCCTCATGGCATATGAAATGAGAATAGGTATATAAAATGAACAATCAATAGGGAAGGAGCTTTTAAAGCCATGAAGAAAAAGAAGAAAGAACACAAGGAAGAATAAATACCATGCAATGAATCATATGAATAAGAAGCACATTTCATAAGGAAGCTCAAAATGAGAACCTGGAAATACAAAGGTAGGTTACCTTTTAAATGATTCAATTGTGGTAGAATAGGACACGATGCTAAAAGATGTCCTTTTGAAGGAAATAAAACATTCCACAAGAAAAAGAGTCTTTACTCCAAGGAGGACGATAGTTCTTCACATAAAAACGATGGAGAAGAAATGGATGTGAGGGAATTTCTCTTCATAACTCAAGAAGCTCAAAATAATGACAAAAAAATCTTGAAACAAATGAAGAAAATCCTGATTAAGAAGCCAAAGAAACAAACATATAATATTTCTCGGGAAGAAATGGCATCCAGAAAGTGAATAGAAAGATGGAGAAAATATTGAAAAAATGAAGCATGTCAACAAGAAAATGCTAAGCTCAAAAACAAAAATAGAGAGCTAAGAAACAAACTGGAAAATTGTGAAGAAGAGAATCATGATCTTGCAAAAGTAATTAGCAACTTGAAGGAGAAATTATATTATTATGAGAAATCAAAAGAAGAATTAGATCACACAAGAGGGACAATAGAAAAGTTGGGAAATTTTGGAAGAAGTTTGAAAATCTAGATGAAATTCTTAGCAATCAGAGATCACCTACCGATAAGATAGGACTTGGATATAATAACAATTCCGAGACAACAGAAAAAAATGAAAAGGACAATAAATATGAAGGAAAATTTAGAAACTATGCAAATTCCTTAAGAAGTAGAATCGAAAATCAAGAGGGGGTTGAAGAAGAACAGAAACATGACACCTCCATTTTGAAAAAAAGATCAAAATTCAAAAGGCATGAAACACCAAAAATGTTACTTCCTACCAGGTATGAAAATATTTTTCTTGGTCATTGATATACTTGCAAAAACTTTGTACACAAAGAAATTCTCTGCAAAATCAATGTAAGAAACAACTATATGAGAAACATAAATGATTATGGATATCCAAGGGATAATCATGTAAACTATATTCAAAAGTGTTTATGGATACGTCAAAAGAAATTACAATCCATTTGATCCATTGATGGATCAAAACATTGTATGCTACAAATGCAATAATCTCCATCATAAAGCATGAGATTGCAGAAATATGACATAAGATTCTCCTATGCCAACTATAGTATGGAAAAGGAAAGAGAATCCAAACAAGGAATACTTTCAATTACCATTGATCATTGAAGACAAAGAAGATGAATGGTACATAGACAGTGGGTTCTCAACGCACATGACTAGGGACCAAAACAAATCCATCAACCTAAAGAAAGGAAAAAGTGGAAGAGTGGCATTTGGAAATGAATCCTCTCTCAAAATACTTGGAAAAGGCGTAGTGAGTCTTGGAAGTGAAAATGTAAAAGAAAAAAATGTGTTACGAGTTGAAGAATTAAAGTAAAATCTCCTAAGTGTCAGTAAAATATGTGATCATGGATACAATCTTAAATTTGATTCTCGAGGATGTGAAATAAGAGAAGAAGACTTAGGAAAGTTGGTTGCAACAACAACAACAACAACAACAACAAATAATATATACATCATATACAAAATGGAAAGAAAGAAATTTGAGAGCTTCAACGAAGCAAAGGATAAGGAGACAAAAAAGTAAGAAGAAGTAGTATTAAGCACCATGAGTTCAGGGGGATCAACCCCAAAGAAAAGAGTCACCATTTTCCATTGATGTCAAAGGCGGAGAGAAATATTAGGAGTATGATGACATGGAGAGTATGGAGTATGAGTTTTGACATCAATGACAAAGGGGGAGGTTGTTGGATATTTGGTTGTGATTGGTGTTAACCCTAGAATAAGTTCAGAAGCCCCGTAGATTGGATGAAGAAAAAGAGCATGAATGACATTGAAAATACATGTAGAAACTCCATGGATTGATACCCTCATCAAACCAATTCAAACTATAGGTGGCACACCATGTGGCTCCTTACGATTGATAATATATACTCTCCTAAATATGATCATGTGAATTACAAATAAGAAGTTACAGTTCAACTCTAAAATTAAATAAAGGAAGTGCAAATAAGAATTTACATGACAACCCTAAAACATTAAGTAAAGGAGTTTTTGGAAGAGTATAAATACACATCAAGGAGCTCTCATTGTATCACCCAAGAAAGTGATCTCATAGCACAAGTATGGTAGCGGAGTTATACAAAGGAGTTCATATCTCGAGTTGGAGGAGCGAGGAGGGTTTCGGGAAAAACCTTATCTAAGAAGTCCCCCTCTAGTTGAGTATATAGTGTTCTAGGAGGCCCTTGTTGATGGTCCTAGCCTCGTCATGCGAGGCCCCGCCAGTTGCTCAGTTTTGTCACGAGGAGATTTGGTATTAAAGATTCTGGCACATGATTTGAAGTGTATTCTTGAAGATACTAGCACATGTTTTTATGCAGTTGTTGTACCCAATCTGATGAAGATGGTTTGACAAGTTGATTTTTTTATATACATATTTAAGGGTGGAAGAAATAGGAAATGAAAGGAGGTTGTAGCCTCCTTTTGGTTGGACCGAAGAATATAGGGAATTGTAGCTTCCTTTAGGTTGGAGCCTATAAAATAAGGGGTTGGATCCTCCTTCGAGTTGGTGCTGAAAAATATTCGAATTTGTAGCTTCCTTTGAATATAATATTTTATTATAGAAGAAAAACATTTTGTGGACTTCCATGCAAATATATTGTATATTGTGTGTTTCTTCTTTTTCTCTTTATTGTATATTGGATACATTATTTGATTGAAAAGTAAAATTGTGAAAGGTGATAAATTGTAATTGATACTAATTCACCCTCCATCTATATATCAACAATTGGTATTAGAGCATGTTACCTTCAAAACATTCTAATCATTGGAAGGAATATACTGAGCAAAAATGGAAGGCCAATTTCCAAATGGGATTCCACCATTTGACAAAAACAATTATGCATACTGGAGAAACATAATGCGAACTTACTTGAAAAATCTATGAGTGGATATTTAGATCTCAATTGTTAATGACTATGAAATACCAAAAGATGCTCCAACCAATCCAAATGAGAATAAATTAATGAGTTTTGATTCAAAGTATAGGCATATTATCGAAAGTGGATTGAAATCAATTGTTTCTAGTAAAGTGATGGGTTGTAGCACAACTAAATATGCATGGGATAAACTTAAAAATATTTATGAAGGCGATCTAAAAGTCAAGCAGGTCAAACTGTAATGACACACAACACGATTTTAAAATATGGAAATTGATAAAAAGGAAGATATTGCGATATATTTACTCATAGTAGATGAAGTCGTCACTGTTGTCAAAGGATTAGGACAAGAACTCGATGAATCCTTAGTCGTACAGAAAGTGTTGAGATCATGTCCTTTGAGATATGATTCCAAGGTCTCGACCATTGAATAAAATAGGGATTTGAGTAAAATGACAATGGATGAATTACATGGGTCCCTCACAACATATGAAATGAGAACACGTAGAGAAAATGAACAATCAAACAAAGAAGCAAATTTTAAAGCTATGAAGAAAAGAACAAAGAACACAAGGAAAAAGAAATATCGGGCGATGAATCAAATGAAGAAGAAGCACATTTTGTAAGTAAGGTAAAAAACAGAACCGACAAATAAAAAGGTAAGTTACCTTTTAAATGCTTCAATTGTGTTAGAATATGACACTATGGTAAGAGATATCCTTTTGAAGAAATTAAAATCTTCCACAAGAAAAATATTCTTTACTCCAAGGAAGATAACATCTCTTTAGATCAAAGCAATGGAGAAGAAATGGATGTAAGGAAAGTTCTCTTCATAACTCAAGAAACTCAAAATGATGACCACCAAAATTCTGAAACAAATGAAGAATATTCCGATGAAGAAACTAAAGAAACAAACAAACAATATTTCTAGGGAAGCAATGACATCACATAAAGATGAAGAGAAACTTGAAAAAATGAAGCATGTCGAACAAGAAAATTCTAAGCTCAGAAACATAAATAGAGAGATAAGAAACAAACCAGAAAATTGTGAAGAAAAGAATCATGAGCTTGAAAAACTAATCAACATCTTGAAGGATAAATTAGAAGATTATGATAAATCAAAAGAATAATTTGATCACACAAGAAAATGCATGACGTTGAAAATAGAAAAGTTGGAAATTTTTGGAAGAAGCATTGAAAATCTAGATGAAATTCTTAGCAATCAGAGATCAACTACCGATAAGGAAGGACTTTGATATGATAATAGTTCAGAGACAACATACATAGATGAAAAGGAAAAGAAAGAGGAAGGAAACTTCAGAAACTATGCAAATGCCTTAAGAAGTGGAATCAACAATCAAGAGGGAGTTGAAGACCAATAGGATTATGACACCTCCAGTTGGAACAAAAGATCATAATTCAGAAGGGGTGAAACACCAAGAAGGTCATTTCCTACCAGGTATGAGAATATTTTTCTTGGTCATTGTTATACTTGAATAAATTTTGGATACAATGTGAAAAACAACTAAATGAGAAACAAAATGATTATCGATATCCAATGGATAATCATGCAAACATTATATTTGGAAGTGATTATGGATTTGTCAAAATAAATTACAATCCATTCAATCCACTAACGGATCAAAACATTGTATGCTACAAATGCAATAATCTTGGTCACAAAGCACGAGATTGCAAAAATATGACAGAAGATGTTATAACATCACCAAACACCCAATTTTTTTTTTTAATAATGGTTGTTGTCGTATGAAGGATTATATATTTAATTTTATTTTTTATCTCGTTAGATTAAGTATATGATAAGAGCTTATATTGTTTTTTAATTGTGTCACATGTTTTCTTGTATGACAGGTAGAAGGTTCAAAGGAGAATTATAAAACCACATTTCTCATTCTATCAATGCTCATCATTTTCAAATCGAAACCATTGTTTCAATAGACACAATGTTTAACAAGTAATCATCACTCTATTTTATTAAAATAAGGGTACAATTTAACCTGATTTAAATAACCTTACGTACCTTATAGTTATTGATCATAAATTTCATACTTCTTAGAATCTATACATATATAGAATGTATCACAACATTTGTCTTAAAGCCTTAGAATCTAAGTCTTGATATAACAATTAACTTGTCCATACCTAAATGCGTAATTATATACCCTATTCTTTCTATTTACATGCATTACTTGTAATATTTATACAATGTAAAATCTAATCAGAATCCACTTCATTCAAAAATTCTCATTATTTACAAGATTTATTTCCGTAGTCAAAAGAAATCTACTACATATAGTAATGACTACCACCATTCTTGTTAAAGAGTCTTAAGTAAGGTGGATTGAGCTCTATTCATTCCAACATTCATAAATTCCATTTAATCTTGTATATATGTTATTATGTACTAAATATGGTTAAAAGAGCTTGTATACAAATTATACAGTTTTGAATCTCAACAATAATGTTAATCCCGCCTTTAGTCTTATCATAAATATGGTTTCTCATGTTTTGTATTCACTTTAATGAATATATATAAACGTTAATTTGAATCCTTATGGGATTCTTTACCCTCCTCATATTCACTTGTACTATGCGTTCTATTAATTCCTGGTACCCGAGCATGAGCATTTATATAAGTGTACTTATGAATATTGTGGGGTTTGGTGTGGTGTAGGTAATGACACATTACATAATATCCGAGTTGCAATCCACATAGACACCACCAATGGAGTTACGACCTACCACTCATATATAAATTAATGAATATGCCACCTGTGTGCATGGTTTATGTCCATTGGGACGTGCCACTCAACAAGACTTGTTGTAACAAATCAAGTCTGATATTTTGTTTGAATTTGATAGCATTATTATACGTTAATCATACTAAGAGTACTGGAAGAAATATTAAAACCATCTTGGAAAATCGTGGATACCCTTATTCCCTCGCTCTTTGTCTCATTTCCTTGAGATGAAGCATTGAGGTGGGGATCCACTTCCTCTCTTCTTGTTGAGGCATTGTAAGTTTTTGAATAAGGAAGATTACAAAACCATAATTGTATGGATAAGAGGGTTATCACTCCTCCAAGATCGTTTTGGTATAAAGCTAACAATATCCTTTTACTTTATTATACATCAATGTTGTTCATATTTAGAATAATACATATTAGTGCATTTCATTATGAATTATTATTTATTTTCGTGGCTACAATAGGTAGAGAAAAAACAACAAATGATTATTAGGCTGGACTTAAAGTCATCGATGCTACCAACAACAGGGTTGACGGATTGTAACTCAAGTATCATTAATACCTTCCAAACCATTAATTCTCTTTGTTATAATGACGACATAATTTCTCTTTCATGTTTTGTTTTTGTTTCCTTGGATTTTACCCATTACTATTTTTGTATGCAGGATGAAACTCCAATTGTATGCCAAGGGTAGAATCCCTCAACCCACCAATAGAATTCATGAACTTCTTTCCACAAACAACAGGTAACGTTTTTCCAAATGTTATGAAGGGTTTTTCTATAAGAGTTCATGTACATCCTATTGTCTAAATATTTGACACGGATTTCGTTTCGTTGTAGGTTCTCTTAATCAATATTACAACAAAGCCACAAGGATGGGGAAAACCCAAAGTCTATGGTAAAATTCCTTTGATTTGTTCCCTCATTACAGAGGTAAAGATGTATTTACCTGACTTTGTTCCTTTCTTATTTTGAAGCCAAGCTACGCTCTTATTGTTTCTTTTTTGGCTCTTCTCCTCTCACGGAAAGATGATCACGCTTCACGAACCTATACAAGCATATATTGAAGCTCATTATTATAACTTTTGACAATATTTTCTAGTATCATTTCTCCCCTGCATAATAGGGTTTTATATTTAACATTATATCTATTTCTTCCTTGTTTAAGAAGATTTGTCACCTCTTCCTCAATGAGGTCGACGAATATACAAACTTTTAATAGTCAATCTTGCTGATTTTTATTATACATAAGTTGTTGTTGAGAGAAATGTTTATGAAACTCTTTTATTTTCTTGTCTCTACAATCAAAGTTATTTCTATCTTGTTAAAGGTTTTACCCAACTAGGATTTCGAGACTATACTTATGATTTTTATTTCAAGAAATCTCTTTTGTTGTGATGAAGTCATACTTGTATGTATTATGTATGCAAGTCATTAATTAATATTCCTATAGTAGAGATTAGGTTTTATATTTCTCTATTTATATTTACTCATTCAAAGAGTTCAATATTAGACAAAATGAAACCCCAATAGTGTTTTTTTTCATAGTTTCATCTATTGGTGCTTATGTATCTAAATGAATGCTCTGACCCCTGTCAACTATTTGCTTGTTTACCTTTAGAGCATTGTTACATTATATATATATATATATTCAAGAAGTGAACTTGTCTCACAATTTCTTTACAAAAATTAAATAAAAAGTATCAATTCTATTTGCAAGTAAAGAAAAAGAATAGAAGTATTTGAAATTCTTGTTTTCTTTTAATATGTATAAAAATGATATAAACTAGTATCTTTATGGTTTGCTCTCTTTTCTCTTTTCACCATTTTGTTCAATATTAGTAAATAATAATACTAAGAATATTGTCGAGCACTGATCAACAAGTACTAAATGAAATACACAATCTTTTCTTGTTTTTTAAAAAGATTATATTCATATTACTATTATGTCTACTTGGGTAGAAATGTCTATAATTATATATGATTGTTTCTATAAAAAAATAGTAATAACAAGAAATGAAAGATAGAAAAAAATATTTGAACTAAAAGGAGATACTAGGGACAAACTGAGGAGAGAATCCAGTTCCTCACAACCATAGACCAAAGAAGACAAGTTATTGTCTCCTATCACCCCCGAGCCTAATTCTTTATTCTATAGGAAACTGAAAATGTCAATAACCTTCTCTAGGTAAATACCATAACTTGAATCTTTCTCAAAACCATAAAGTTCAATTCCTGCACAAGTAATCAACACCGTCCTGCTTTCCCATACTTGTCTTTCCTCCTGTTTTACCTAGAAGAGAATAGATTTCCTATGTCTTTCTTTTTCAAGTTAGCTTCATCCCTAAATCTAGGGAGTATTGGCCTAACTGTTTGCTAACTTGTTTCCTTGCCTCCCACATCCTTGGGTGTAGGTTTACACTTGTCCTCATGGACAATATTTAACCTAACGATTTTTATTATTTTTTCACTTTTCCCATGGAATAAATAATTACTCATTTTATAACTGAATTCTCTCATAAATTTGTCTCTAATGAAATAAAATAAAATATACATAAAATAATGTATACACAAACATTTCACATTATCAAATGTTTATGAGGACACAATGTTAACTTGATTCTTTCTCAATATAATAATTGAAAATTACAATTATTCAAAATTAGTTAAATATTCAAAATGGAGGGATATTACAAATGCTCCTATGCCAACTGTAATATGGAAAATGAAAGAGAATCCAAACAAGGAAGACTATCGATTACCATTGATTATTGAAGAAAACGAAGATGAATGATACATAGACATTGGGTGCTCAACACACATGACTGGGGACCAAAACAAATCTATCAGCCTAAAGAAAAGAAAAAGTGGTGGAGTGGCATTTGAAAATGGGTCCTTTGTCAAAATAGTTGGAAAAGATGTAGTGAGTCTAGGAAGTGAAAATGTAAAAGAAACAAATGTCTTAGTGGTTAAAGAATTGAAGCACAATCTCCTCAGTGTTAGTAAAATATGCGATCAAGGATACAATCTTAAATTTAACTCTCAAAGATGTGAAATCAGAGAAGAAGACTCGGACAAGTTGGTTGCAACAACAAAAAGAGGAAAAAACAATATATACATCTTAGAAAAATGTAAAGAAAGAAATTTGAGAGATCTTAGGAAGGAAATTATATGAAGAAAAAAAAGGAAAAATAAATATTATTAAGTGCCATAAGTTCAGGGGGAGTAGCCCCAAAAACGAGAGTCACCATTTTCGATTGATGTCAAAGGGGGAGAGAGATATCATGAGCATGATGATAGGGGGAGTATGGAGTATGAGTGTTTCCATCAATGACAAAGGGGGATATTGTAGGAAATTTAGTTTTCATTGATGTCAACCCTAGAAGAAGTTCAAAAGCCCCACAGATTGGTTGAATAATAAGAACATGAAGTACATAGAAAATTCATGTATAATATCCATGGATTGATATCCCTCATCAAGACATTTCCAATGATAGGTTTCACACCACATGGATCCTCACAGTTGAGGAGATATTCTCTCTTGAAGATGATCATGCGAATTGCAAATAAGAAGTTACAGGTTGGCCCTAAAAACTTTAGTAAAGGAAGTGTTTGGAAGATTATAAATACACATCAAGAAGCTCTCATTCTATCATCCAAGAAAGTGATCTCATAGCGCAACTCTTCTAGCGTAGTTGTACGAAGGAGGTTGTACTTTGATTTACAAGTGCAAGGAGGGTTTCAGGAAAAACCTTGTCTAAGAAATCCCTCGTTGGTTGAGTATGCAGTTTCCTGCGAGGCCCTCGTGAGTGGTCCTAGCATTGGCACGCGAGGCCTCACCAATTGTTTAGTCTTGTCATGCGAGGAGCTTTAGTATTGAATATTTTGGCACATGATTTGAGGTGCATTATTGAGGATATTCGCACATGTTTTTATGTCATTGTTGTACTCAGTTTGATGATGATGATTTGGCAGTTTGATTCCTTTATATACATATTTAAGGTTGGAAGGAAGGGGAAAAGAAAGAGGGTTGTAGCATCCTTCCAGTTGGAGTCAGAGAAGCGTTTAACCTTAGAATCATTTTTGTTAAGATATACAGAATGTGAAAGTACTGAAAGACAACGATTATAATATTCTTCTATGTTATTCATTTCTCAGCAATAGTTATTGCAATAAAGGTTTATAGTAAACTCCAAGGGTTTGCTCGACCATAGATCTACGACTCCTATTGAAATCGTTTAATGCACCTTCTTGGAATTCTAGTATCAAAATTATTAGTTAGGGAAAGTTAATCAAAGGTATCTACAAGATTTTTAGTTCTAGTTAAACGTGACCATGTGCGGTAATCTTACTGTGAGTCTTAAAGATGTGGGCATTACTAATTAATAGTCTTTTAGTTTGCTTCAGTTTACTCCTATGTTTACATTGATTTTATATTTTCAAGGTTTTTATTGCAATAGGAAGGTATAAGGTTTAGATTCTTCATAGTATAATAATAACATGTGAATCCTTTTTTCTCTTGACTACTCATAATACTCTATGTAAGTCCCGGGAAAAATTTAATGATATACTCTGTTATTGTGTGTTCAAAACTCTTGACATTTCTATTAGTTATGACATTGTACTTAATAATCCCTTGGATATTTTTTAAATAATGGGTACCTTATATTATTTCGAGGGACCCTACCAGGAATTCATGGATATTTCTCCACAATTTGTGCTTTGTCGATTTATACAAGGTTCGGACCCAAACGAAGGGTCAACACAAGTAATCAGTTTTATTTCAAGACGATGCGACTTTTAAAAAATCATTTGTATGGTCAATACTATTAAAATATTAATCTAAGTAATTTATTTCCCCTACACGAAGGATATTACATCATCCAAACCATATCGACAAAGATAACTATTGGGAAAGAGAGGTGAGTCTAGCTATCAAAATAATATTTTCCTTCATTATTTATCTGTAATATTGCAGCATCCTAATCACCTACTTTTTCTTCTACAAGTTAAATTCCATTGATATGAGGACATGGATGATGGCATTAAGATATTCGAGTTCCAACATATGATTTACATACGAAGTCCTTCTAGATAAGACAGTAATTATACTTAAAAAAAATACTTACAATCTGCTCATAAAAATAGTTTTTTCTCTGTTAAAATGAAATGGATTTCTCTTATGGTCATGTAATTTAAAGAATGACCTATATTTATAAATATAGATATTCTATCCTTTCGTGTTCTAAATCCTTGTAATTTAGTTCAATAAAATAACAATGTTACAGTCCAATGATTTATATAAGTTTGATTGTTGAATGATTTTTCATTTCACTTCCTATTCCCTAGGTTCTACTCTGTTAAATACAACAATTGTGTTATAATCAATAACATCATCAATAGTGCTAGATACATACTATTGCATAGCGTTTTAGTCTAATTTCGTTCACTTATGTTTCTACTATTTATTTTGTAATGTATAAATTTATCAACTACAAGAGAGTATGTATACATAATGCATCAATCCTATTTGATCTATATAAACATCTTCTAAAAAACAATAATCTTTGTAATTAAACAATAAATTAACATGTAAATTATCTTCATCAATGATTAGAATATATATATTTGCACTAAACAAGTCATAAACAAATGGAACAATCAAGTTCCACCTAAATGTAGATGCATAACATCAAAGTTATTTGTCTTGATCACCCCCAAGCCTGACTATGACTTCATAAGGTATAAATGAGCTCCACTCCTTTGTCAATGTACCTCTATACAACTCAGAAATAATTTTCCTAACACACTTGTTCTGACACACCAAATATCTCTTTTATTTTCAATATACTAAGCAATATCCTACCTCCCACATATTTTTGTATATATATCCATTTATTTCCTAGGTCTTTGAATTGAATCATTTCCCGCCTTGGAAATTCACAGCTTTAGATATGCATGATTTTTAGGGGCTTCCAATAACAAAAATTCACTTCTGACACTTGTCTAAACAGACTCTGAGTTAGCTCCATCATGTTCCCCATTCATGGAGTCATAGTCACCTCTTTTTAACATAGTTGTTCCATTTGTCTCTTGCATTTATTATATTTATAAAAAAATGTCTCTTACATATGTCCATTTAAAGAGGAAAGTTCGCAAGTCAAAATCTTACTTAATCATTCAAATAGTAGTCAATAGTCTTAATAAACTCATATACAAATTTCCATAAATGAAAATTATTAAACAAAATGTTTAATAATTGAGAATGTTACATCAATAATATACAACTGAACGTGTGACTGATTTTTGTGTGTTTATTTATTTATCAATATTTTTCCTACCTGTTATTGTTTCAAGCTTTGGAACTACCACTCGAAAGAGATTAATAGTTGCATCAATATTTACTGACTGCCAAATCTTCATAGGGTGATTCCACTTGAACGTTAACTAATAGACTTATATGGTATTGGTGCTCTAGATTATAAATAAGCGGCGGGAAAAACTTCATCCCAAACATGGAGCATTATAATTGGTCATGAATTCATTTGGATTGTGAAGTTATTTTAGCCTTGGAATATAATCTAAGAAACCAATATATGGAATTTAAGTGAGGAAGAGTGACATTATGAGTACCGAACAATTGTTTAAGGAAAGAAGTAAATCATATTTTCTGGCCTAGAATCCAAGAAGTCGTTGATAGTTTATACAAATAGATAAAATATATGAACCAAACAAACATGGTGAGGCTACGCTCACTTCTATATATCTCAATGAATATGGATTACATCTTTATATAGGAAAATACTCTCCCGAGTCGGTTACATGAAAACCAAAGATGACTGGACTCTTAACTAAGAACTGACTCTTAACACGCCTACAACTGACTCTCACAAATGACTCTCACAACTAATGCTTATAACTGCCACTTACAACTGGCGCTTTCTCCATTATTTTCAAGTCTCCCCCTTAATGGAGAATGGACTGACTTCTACACCTAACATCTCCCTAAACAGTTCAAACTTAATCTTTCCAAGAGGCTTAGTGGAAATATCAACATCATTTTCACTAGTATTACAATACACAAGAGTTATTTCATTTGACTGCAACTTTT